>APFE031562336.1:689051-737414 GCA_000404065.3 Pinus taeda | reverse complement strand
TATGTTTATTTTGCTGCCCCGCGGGTTGCGCCCAGGTTGCGTCCAGGTTGCGCCCAGGTTGCGTCCAGGTTGCGCCCAGGTTGCGTCCAGGTTGCGTCTAGGTTGCGCCCAGGTTGCGTCCAGGTTGCGCGATTCCGAAGCGCGATTTCGGGCAAAGCAACCTAAAATGGCAGGAATCGCACTTAAAACTAGGAATCGCGCCACCTCAAATTCGGAATCGCGCTTCGCCTGGAGATTCCGGAACGATTCGCCTCGGGTCGCGATTCCGGCTTAGGATCCGGGGGGGGGGGACGATTCCTGCAACTATGTTTTGAGACACATGAAAAGAAATCTCATGTATGCAAAAGAAAGCCTTGTATGGGCTGAAACATGCAGCTAGAGCATGGTATGGTTGAATTGATGGCTACTTGCAAAAGATGGGGTTCATCAAGAGTGACGCAGACCATAATCTCTACTATCTAGTTCTAGAGAAAGAGCCTCTAATCCTAGTGTTATATGTGGATGATCTCTTCCTGACAGGATCATCCAGGATCAGCAAAGACTACAAGAAGAACCTAGCCACAAAATTCGACATGAAGGATTTGGGGCAAATGCATTATTTTTTGGGGTTGGAAGTTTGGCAGCAGAAGGATGAGATCTTCCTAAGACAAGGGAGATATGCTACAAAAATCTTGAAGAGATTCAAGATGCAAGACTGTAGACCTATGGTTACTCCAATGATCACCAACTAGAAGAAGATTGATGCATCAATAGATAAAGATGTTGATCCCACCTTGTACAGGCATTTCATAGGGTCCCTGATGTATCTGGTCAATCCAAGGCTAGACATTTGTTACGCTGTCAACACCCTCAGTCATGGTAGAACCTAAGAGGACGCACTGGGCAACAACCAAACATGTTCTCAGGTATATACAAGGAACAGTCGAGCATGGACTATTGTACACCAGAGGCAATGATATCAAGCTGAGTGGGTTCACTGGTGCAAATTGGGCTAGAAGTTTAGTAGATTAGAAAAGTACAGCTGGGTACTGTTTCAGGAATGACCTCCTAGTGCAGTAGGAAACAAAAATCTGTGGCTCTGAGCTTAGCTGAAGTAGAATATATGACAACTAGCATAGCTTCGTGCGAAGCCATATGGCTTAGGAAATTGCTTGCGAATCTATTCAGGAGAAGGACGGAAGCGACTAGGATCATGTGTGATAATTACAGTTTCATCAAGCTCTCAAACACAATGTCCAACGAGTGGCAGTACAATTGAGGTACACTCCTATAGGAGAACAAGTGGCAGATATCCTCACCAAGGCTCTACGAAGAACAAAGTTTGTTCATTTCAAGGAGAAGATGGGGATGGTAAAGAATCCATTTCAATAATGGATAAGTATCAGAAGTTGCAGTGCAGTAGTTAGCAGTGGCAATGCTATGGGCAGCATGATGCAGCAGATTGAGAGGGAGTTGTAGTACAGATGTAGCAGTGGCAGTAGCAGTGCCATGGGCAGCAGTATAGGAAGCAGCAATGCAGATGATGTAAGGTAGCAGGCCAAGCCTTAGCAAAGGTACTGGTGCGGAGGATCAGTGTGATGTTTCAGTGATGGAGCATTACTAGAGCACATTCCTCGCCAAGAGGAAGTGTTGATTTGTGCTAGCATCGGATGTGCTCTAGCCTTGAAATTTGCAGGAGAGGCTAAGGCACATGAGATCTCCAAGACTGAGAAATTGTTTTCAGAAATTCCATCTGCATGAGGAGTTATTAAAATAATTAATATTTTTAATAGGTTCCTAAGTCTAAAATTAGGAAAACAAAAATATTAATGGGTATTAATAAAGATAAGGATGAGAAGCTTCTAAGAGACGAGGATCAAGTATGTTTTAATCTTAGCCGTTGATTAGGGAATTAATCTTGGTCGTTGGTTCACCAACAGGAAAAGTATAAGAGAATACGTGAGGGTCATTTGGAGACACACCGACGGATACTCTGTATCTCAAGGAAATTCGATTTTCAAGGAAGAGGAGATCGATTTCAAAGGGAATTGCGGGGTGGAGGAAGAGGAGGGCTTCAGCAGCAAGCAAATTTCGAGGAGGAGGTGATGCAGGGGCAATAGAAGACAACGCAAAAAGAGAGACGTAGTCCAGAGGAGAGACATAGGGCCTACACAGGCTGACGCAGAGGGATGCAGAACCACGCTGGGTCAATCAGAGAGATGCGGAGGTGATGCAGAAGTGGGAGCAAGGTCTCCAAAGTGTCAGATAGTCTCAGAGGGAAAGTCACAGGTGTTTTCTTTCAGTGTCTCTGTAAAAATCATTCCTTGTAAAAGCAATTGTTGTTGAAGATTAATAAAGCCCTCATCTGCTGCACCAGTTTTCCCATATTGGATTTTTCCGAGGACAATTGTCCAAAAATAACTGTGTCAATGTGATTGATTCTTGTGCATGTATTTTTTCTCTGGGTAATAATGTGATAACTGCAGTAAAATTTATTTTAATATTTGCTGAAGGAATTTCGTAAATAACTTATTGAGAATAATAAGTAGGTGAAATAAATCAGTTGCTGCAGTGATAGAATTTTAGTTTAGAAATTTTCAGAGGTGTTTGGATCAAGGAGCGAGAGCAGGGTCTTTGAGTGGGAGTGGTATCTTCAACTGCTAGAGTGGATCTATAACCGGCATCAACATGCCAGGGTAATAAGGTATGCCACCGCCTTTGCTATTACCATTGAATGAAAGGAGTAGCTTGTGTTAGGATTAGGAAACCTTGATCGTTTGTTCGATCCACCACTAGTAAATCCTAAGTTCGAACCTGTGGGACAATAATCCCTTTGTCTTGTGTAAATGTTAGGCAAACACATATAGCACTGGAAATAACAAACCATTAAAAATATAGATGGTCTGAAATAAGATACACAATTATACAAGTATTGGACAGCTGGAAACTTAATTAATATGCCTAAAACTGGAGAATGGAAGTAATATTCATCTCAACAACATCCTATTTGTTCCAGGTTTGCATAAGAATTTACTTTCCCATTTCAAGACTAGAAGATAAAGGTGATAGAGTGGCTTTCATTGATAGAAAAGTTGTAGTATGGAGTAAGAACTCAAGCATAGAAAATGCTAGAGTAATTGGTATTCATGAAGGAAGAATTTACATGTTGATATCTCCTTTTGCTCAAGCTTTAGTTGGCATTGAAATCAGCCCATGTGAACTCTGGCATAGAAGATTTGGTCATCTCCATTTCAAAATCCTTCCAACTCTAAGTTCTATAGTAGATGGAATCCCCGAATTGAAAGAAGATCATGACAGAGTGTGCAAGGGATGTGCATTAGTTAAGAACACCAAGAGATCATTTGGAAGCAGTGCTTCACGGTCAAAAGAAATCATGTATCTTATTCATTCTGATGTTTGTGGCCCTATGACTCCGAAATCACTTGGAGGTCATCTACATTATGTCACATTTATAGATGATCATTCAAGAAAAACTTGGGTTTACTTGATGAAATCCAAGGACAAAGTATTTACTAAATTTCAAGAATTTAAAGTTGAAGTATAGAACCTTACAAAAAGAAGAATCAAGATACCAAGATCTATTAAATTATGCAACTACAATGAAATTCCACTTTGAACAACTCATATGATGGAGATAATAATTTCAATAGATTCATCTTTTTTAGAGGACAAAAATCGACCTAAAGATCACCTCATTTGGACAAGCAGAAGTTGTTTTTCGAATTTATGTTCCCACTCATGTATATTGGATCAGGTCAGCCTTATGCATATGTGCAATTGGATAGGTCAGCCTCAACATCAAGTGGACCCTCATGGAAGCCTATAAATAGAAGAGACCTCAAGCTCATTTGGACACATTAATCAAACCATATTTTATTCTCTTCTATTGTCTTGGTTCACACAGGTTTGACAGAGAAAATTTGCACAAAGGTCTGAAACTACAAGGTTGAAGTTCGCATGGATCTAGGGTTTCTGTTTCTCAGTTGCACACACGTAACTGAGTATTTTCGACCACAAACGCACACACAGAGTGGTCAAGGGTAAGACAAGGAAGTATCAGTTGCTTGCACATAACCCTGAAGGGAGTGTCTAAGGTTTCTGAAGCAGATCAAGGAGTTTGGTCCCCAGTCGCTCGCACAGTAGCTTGAAGGGTGCGATTGGGCAGCGTTAGTGGCTTGCATAGTAGCCTGAAGGGTGCAACTGGGAATTTGAGGCAGATCTAGTGTATTTGTCCCTAGATGCATGCATACAGTTGACCATGCAGCGACAAGGATTGCCGTAGTCGCTTGCACAACTCCTCCTCTATGCGACTGAGACTAAAAGATGAAATTTCAGTATTCTGAAGACTCCACTAAGTGACAACAGTGTTCAGTAGTTGACTTCAAACAATGATAGTACATTACAATCCTCAGAATCAGGGTTTTGAGTATAAGCATGATTAGGTTCATTTCATGGATGTCATAGTTGTTTTACTGGTTAATTGTATAGACGAAGATATGGATCATTGTGTTTTCTTTTGTTGAATCATTTGATGACGATCTAAGAAGAAGAAGCATTTGCAAGGGTTTTCCCCATAGTGGGTTTTGCCCTGGTCTTGGACCAATCCTAGTGCCTGTTTGTGTGCATGTTTTTCTTCTATTGTTCCTTTATGTTTCAATGCATAGATGATAATGATGTTGTTCTTTCTAGATAGTTGCATATGCTGATGAATAATGATGTAAATCTGAATAATGTAATCATGATATGGGGTGAACTTAATGTGTTAATGAAGAAATGCAATTATCTAAGCAAAGAACAATATAGCCCTAAGAAAAATTAACATGGTATCAAAGTTGGGCTGAGGAAAAGCCATGGAGATACCCCAATGATGACACCATCGAGAGAAGCAAGAAGAGGATTGTGGAGACCTAAAAGAATTCTAGGGTTTGAAGAAAACCTTAGACAATTTGTATATTAGGGTTTGATGGATATTATGAGGATAGGGTTTGAGATAACCCTGTATTATGGAAAAATATGAGATATGAAACCTAATATGGTCAACGTGAAGATGCTCAAGCACTTGTGAAAGACATGATGAAGCCCCCGATGTGATAGTCCCTAGTAGGCCTAGTTGGTTGATTAAGGGTAACATTGTTATCTAGACTATGGATGGTGATGGTTGGTTCAAGAGGGAGAGGATCACCTTTCATTGAAGATTGTGAAAAAATTTTAATCTTTACAAACAGAAGTCCTACTATAGTTACTAGTTTAACATCTCCTACTTCTTATTTCATTCAACAAGTTATTTGATTAGATAAACAATGATGTAAACACTACTGCAGACTACTAACATACAAATCGTAAACTGAAACAATATATGAGACAATCACACAAGGGACACCATTATTTTTGGACAACATGTCCCCAGAAAAACCTAATGCAGCAAAATCGGTGCAACAGATAGAGGGTTTGTGTTATTAAGCAAGCAAAACCTGAGTACAACAGGTTGCCTCTCACACCGGCTACCTTACAAAGAAATCATGGCAACAAGAATTACATTCGAGGGTTTACCTCGTTCCCCAAGTCACAGTTGATCCAATGAGTAAGCCGACCCTCCCGGCAAACACTGCGAAGTCCCTGGGCAATCAATGAGTGGGCCAGCGTCTTGCCTCTAGAAGACTGCGTCACCCTTTCTGTTGGATCAATTTCCTGGATGAAGACTGATGTTTAGCCCTCCTGGCTCAAAACCTCGCTTCTCCAGCAAAATCTCGGACCACTGACGAATACTCTGCACTACAATTGCAAGAGCCCCTCTGGACTACGTCGGTTCTGCGTGAGCCCCTCCTCAGCTGCGTAGGCCTTTGCACTGCCTCTCTGATTCTCAAGTTGTCTCTCTGGCTCGGAACTTCCTCTCTAATCCAAATCTCTACTTCTTCCCCTCTCACTGCAACTCAGATCACTTGTTTGATTTTCTCAGCAAACCACGCTCCAGAAAAATCGAACTGACTAATCAATTTGGGATATCTCCAACTGACCCTCAAACCTCCTCTTATACTTTTCCTGTTGATGAATCAATGACTAAGATTAAATCCCTAATCAACGACTAAGATTAAAACAGACTTGATCCTCGTCTCTGAGAAGCTTCTCACCTATATTTTTATTAATACCCATTAAAATTTTTATTTTCCTAAGTTTAGACTTAGGAACCCTTTAGAAATATTAATTATTTTAATAACTCCTCATCCGGGTGGAATTTCTCCAAGCGATTTATGGGTCTTCGAGATCTCACGTGTTCTAGCCCCTCCACAAAATTTCGGAGCTAAAGCACATCCGATGCTACCCAAAATCAACACTCCCTCTTAGCGAGGAACGTGCTCTAGCAATACTTCTCAATAGAAGTATTACACTAATCCATTACATCAGTCCTTTGTGTTGTTGATGCTTGGCCTGCTGCCCTTCATCCACTGCACTGTTGCATCCTGTACTGTTTCCCATGACTCTGCCAATGTCAATGCTACATCCGTACAGCAGCTCCCTCTCAAAATGTTGCATCATGCTGCCCATAGCACTACCACTGCTAACTACTACACTGCAACTCAATTACTGAGAGGTAAGTAACTGAAACTTCACCCAGAAAATGACATGTTGGTCAATATGGATGCCTTGTGATGTTGAAGCTACCTCTGCTACTAATCTGTGTTAACCTTCTGCTGCTAATTTTTGTTGACCCTCTGTTGCTACTGCGTTGCTGTAGTCTGTTTTGTGCCTCTCACACTGCTACAACATCCACTGCGTTGCTTCAGGCGTTAGCACTCTAGCTCTGCCATTGTTGCTTCATCACACCTCGCACCAATCGACACCCATCATTTTTCTACCGTCATTAAGGGCTCCCTTAGCCGTATGTGATCCAAGAGTTTGGGCACCTCAAGGATCCTACCCCAGTGGGTAGTCTTCCCAACTACAACTCTATGTCGCCCCACCTCTTCTTCAGAGGTGCATGAGCACTCATGGCTCAATCCTCATCATCATCCTCGTTGTCCACGTTTGCTAGAGCAACCTTCGAGTCAGAAGTCTCTTCCTTGCCCTTCTTCGGGGGGCACTGAGTGGCGAAATGTCCTAGTGGCGAAATGACCTTGGATGTATCATTTTTCTTCCTTTTCTATTGCCCACGTTGTCCCGATGATGTGAGAGTTGCATCCTCTTCCTCCTTCTTGACTTGGATTCCGTTGCCGCTACTTCCCTCCTTGGTTAACTCTCTGATCTCTTCCTGACGAAGAGTTGTCCACATATTCTCCCAACTGGGAAGAGAAGCCCTGCCCAAGATTCTTTGGACAAAGGTCTCTCAGTGTTTAGTGACTTCATTTAGGGCAGTCCCGACCATGAACTTAGGATTTGGTGTAGACCCCACGAAATTCAGTTGGTCTTGAATCCCTTGTAATCTGAGAAAGAAGGGATCGATTTCTTCTCCCTTTTGCATCTGGTATTGTCATAGCTAATTCTCAAGCAACATCTTCCGTTGAATAGAAGTTCCCTCATACAAGGTGGTCAAGGCCTCCCACATTTCCCTTGTTGTGTCCTTTTCAGCAATATGTGGGACAACATGGTCCTTGACCATGTCCAAGATTATGCACTTCGTCTTTGCTTGAGCCTCCTCATATTTCTTAGAGGATCAACATCGACTGGAACACCAACCACCTTCAAGGCATAATCCTTGATGCGATTCTTATTCAAGACTTCCAAGATTCTGGCCTTCCAGATGACAAATTTGGATGCTCCATCCAATCTGTCCTGATCCCTCAGTCCATTAACTTCCATCTCTGCTCAAATGAGTTTCGAACAGGTTCTCTTCTCCCTCTTTTGCTGCTGCCCAACAAAACTCGAATCTGGATTTCCTTGGCGCTATAAATCCTCTAAGGAACAAGTTCCCTATAGACTCCCTCTGAGTCCTGATTTCCTTCATGGAAATCCTTCCGCCAAACAATGTCGAATCACTCCTCTCCAATCCTCCTTTGCTGCTGCTCAGCAACCCGGACCTAGATTTCTTTGGCAAGAAATATATCAAGGTTGTGACTCCCTCTACCTTGGTTCAGCCTCCTCAGACATTGTTCTGCACCAACAGTAACAACATCCCACCAGCACCTCAGATCTGATCTACACTACTCCCTCTACCCCATCAACTGAAGAATCTGAGGTCCTTAGGCTCTGCGCAGTCACTACATGAGCTGGATTAGCTCCTCTTGGCCACTGCATCACTCCTTCTTGGCCCAAAAAGATGATGTGGCTCTACGTGAGCCTAATCTGCCCCTCTGCTTCTCCATTGGCCTAGATAGTTGACGCAGTTACTGCATGGGCTCGTCCCAACTACTGTGTCACCCTCGCCTGGCTCAGAATGTTAACGTAGGTACTGCATGAGCCTCTGCGTCACATCTTCTGCACTGCGTCACTCTCCCTCTGCGTCTTTGGCTCTTAAATAACATTGTCACTCGGGACAGTTGCCTCTCTACAGCAAATTTGCTGGATCTCCCAGCTGATGGCTTCAGTATCCTATGATCTGCAATCCTCTGATACCATGTGAAAAATTTTGAATCTTTACAAACAAAAATCCTACTGCAGTTACTAGTTTAACATCTCCTACTTGTTATTTCATTCAACAAGTTATTTAATTAGATAAATAGTGATATAAACACTACTGCAAACTACATTGACATACAGATCATAAACTGAAACAATAGATGAGACAATCACACAAGGGACACCATTATTTTTGGACAACATGTCCCCGGAAAAACCCAATGCAGGAAAACCAGTGCAACAGATAGAGGGTTTGTATTATTAAACAAGCAGAATTTGAGTACAACAGGTTGCCTCTCACACCGGCTAACCTTACAGAGAAATCATGGCAACAAGAATTACATTCAAGGGTTTACCTTGTTCCCCAAGTCGCAGTGAATCCATTGAGTGATCTGACCCTTCCGACAAACATTGTGAAGTCCTTACACAATCACTGCGTGGACCAGTGTCTTGGCTCTAGAAGATTGTGTCACCCTTTCTGTTGGATTGATTTGCTAGATGAAGGCTGGTGTTCAACCCCCTTGGCTCAGAACCTCGCTTCTCCAACAAAATTTCGAACTACTAACAAATACTCTGCTCTACCACTGCAAGAGCCCCTCTGGACTGTGTGAGCTCCTCCTCGGCTGCGTAGGCCTCTGTGCTGTCTCTCGGATGCTCAAGCTGCCTATCTACTACGTACTCTTTGGCTCGTAACTTCCTCTCCGATCCAAATCTCTGCTTTTTCCTCTCTCACTGCAACTCAAATCACTCGTTCGATTTTCTCAGCAAACCACACCCCAGAAAAATCGAATTGACTGATCAACTTGGTGTATCTCCAACTGACCCTAAAGCCTCATCTTATACTTTTCCTGATGATGAATCAACAGCTTAGAATAAGTCCCTAATCAACGGCTAAAGATTAAAACAAACTTGATCCTCATCTCTTAGAAGTTTCTCACCCATATTTTTATTAATACCCATTAATATTTTTATTTTCCTAAGTTTAAACTTAGAAACCCATTAAAAGTAATAATTATTTTAATAACTCCTCATCCGGGTGGAATTTCTCCAAACGATTTCTCGCTCTTAGAGATCTCATGTGTTCTAGCCCCTCAACAAAATTTCGGAGCTAGAGGACATCCGATGCTACCCAAAATCAACAAAGAGAAATATTTCATGACTTATGGATCTGATTATCATGTTTATTGATTATACTTCCTACATATCTATTTGGGTATATGGATGTTTCTAACCTCCTTGATGAGATGTGATGAGTGGATCCTTCTTGAGGATCATTTGAAATGCAAGAATGATGGCTAGATCTGGAAAAGGTAAAGAGGCACTATATGAACATGTGACACAAGCTGCCTATGTCTAATGAGAAGGTGCACAGGTATTTGAACACTACAAGGTATTGTTTCAATGTTATGTTTCAGCTATTAAGCCCGTAACGTATGATGAGAATGTCTCCTTCTCAAATGGTCCATGCATATGAAAGTGACTTGGATTTATGTTTCAGATGATGTAACGGTGCACCTGGTGTTGAACATTTTGATCTTCTTGAATTCTACGAGGCTACCTAATGTTAATACATTGACATACTTAATGTTTGACTAACATCTATTTGTTGGATATCTTGATCCTGTAAAGAAGGCTAACACCTTGACTCTAGTAGATGATACTCTTGATACTTGTCATACATAAGTCATGACAGATTTCATATAAAAGGATAACTCATTAACTCTTTATAATGCTTGTGATGAACATGATGAAAGTATGGGAAAAAGAGTTGAAACTCTTGTTGTGTGATAAAGTTCTATTAAACAACCTTATTTGATCCTATTGATAATGAAAGGCATGGTAACCCTAATGATAGAGGTATAACTATGAGGTTGATATTCTAGATCATGTCTTGATATGATGAGTAACTACGAAACTGTATGCCCTAACTTGATGGATTGACTATGAAATAAGTGTTATTGTGTTCAAAATCTTTGAGATATGATGTTATATTTGTTTGTTGCCTTGAGTCTAATCACTTGATGAAAGATTGATGTCATGGATATATGTTTGGTTTGATGATCTAACAAATCTCCTATTACATGGTATTAGTATAGATAGGTTGATGACATGAACGAAGAGGAATGGAGAGGATTCCCATTCAGAGGGAGAATCTCTCCTCAAGATTCTTACTCATATTACCATTTGCATTATATATTTTGTAATGTTGAAGTATGATTGATATGCATCTGACATTGTTGAACTGCAACAAAGTTCTGATCTAAGATAAAAAGAGTTTTATATGACTTAAAGCCTTAGTTGCACAAAAGAAAGGCTACATGTGCGACTATAGCCTCCCAGTTGCACGGATACAAGCTCAAGCGTGCAAACAAGGTCCTGAGACAAGTTCTGGGCTGATTCGACCACAATCGTTCGCATAGCATCTTGAAGAGTGCGACTGTGGGTCCTAGTTGCATAGAGGAAGGCCTATGGGCGCAACTATGCTTGCAAACACAGAAAAATGAAGTCTTGTGCATGAAATCAAATGTTCACCTGGAGGATGTCAGTACTATAGATGCTTTGCAGATAACAGAAGGATCTGAAAGCAGGAATAGCTTGAATGTTTGCTATAATATGAATATGTAAACTGAACTTGTGTTTGCAGATGACCGGTGTTGATTTCTTGTAGCATTGGATGTGCTCTAAGTCTCAAAATCTGCAGGGAGGTTTAGACACATGCATTCTACAATACCCAGAAATCATTTTGAGAAATTCCACATGGAGACAGTTTTATTAAAATAATTAATTATTTTTAATGGGTGCCTAAGTCTAAACTTAGGAAATTAAAATAATTAAAGGGTATTAATCTAACTGTGGGTGAAACTTCTAGAAGAAAACGGAGATTGAGTCCAAATGATTTGAGCAATTGATTAGAATCTAATCTAGGCCGTTGGTTCTCAACTGGAGGATTATAAGTACATCGATGGGCACTTGGAGAACACACAAAGGGGAAGTCAAAAATTCAATTTTCTAAAGCAGAGCAACTGCCGGAAATATTTTTGATAGTGATTTTTTGCAGTGAGGGGCAGGGATAGTATCTGAAGGGAAATCTTTCCCGGTCGAAGAATACTCAGCAAAGAAGGCAGAGAGAGATCCAGCAAAGGCAGCGCAGAGCCAGAGAGGCTGATGTAGAGCCATGCAAAGGCAGCGCAAAAGCCTTGAGGGAGTCTGAAATTTGCTTGAGGGTTCGATTTCTGTGGGTGGAAGCCGAGGTGTCAGACCAGGAGAACAGAAGTCAAAATCTCAAGAGGTAAATCGATCAGCTGAGAAGAGTGACACAGGTCCTAAACAATGTGACATTGGGCTGAGGCAGACACTGTGCAGAGGCAGCCAAGGGTTGTTCATTCAAGGGTTGGATCATCCAGGACTTCCAGTGATAGTGTGAGGTAATCTCACAAATCTCTTTGACATTGATATTCTCTATAACTGGATTGTCGAGAAGGCATAGAGAGATTGTATTCAGAAATTAGTATTGCATAATAATAAAACCCTTGGAGTTGTTGCACCGGTTTTCCCGCATTGGTTTTTTTGGGGGCATTTGTCCAAAAATGAGTGTGTAGATGTGTTGTGTATTTCTTTCTTGTTAAGTTTCTTGTTTCCGCATTTTATTTAAATGGTGAAGGTTGCAATGTATTTGTTTCTGTGTTTACAGTAGGAAACAGTAAATAATTTTGTTTAGTAATTAACAAATAGGAGAAACGTAATCAGTTGCTGCAGTACAAAATTTGGGCATTCAAATTTTCACAATCGGGATACAGATATGTCATTATGTTTATAGTTTGTGTAACAAGAGTTTGACATGATTTGGCTGATTGATATAGATGCGCAATGCATGGAGTTCTATCATGATGCTTGACAATGACTTAGAACTTTCTCTTGATGATTAAGATATGTTTTGGATTACAAATCTGGTTTGATATTCGATTTGAAGACTGATGATTCTCCTTGATGATAATGATAAATGAGCATAATGACTTCCAATGACTTATATGGGTATTCAAAAATGGTTTGGTATTGACCTCCTTGTTCCTTGCATAATTGACAGTTGTGATTCAGTATGAAGATGGAACTTGCATATGCCTTTGTATTTAGTGACAGAAATGACTTGAATTATGATTATGAGAATGACTTGATGAAGTTTGGATTGGTATTGCATGATAGATGACAAGTTCGCATGACAATAACTGAAGTCAAAACTTGATATGAGCTCTACCTGTCACCCAGTTGAAAGATTTGATACTGGGATATTGATGACTTTGATATTAGTTTTGATCTGGCTGCTAAACTTTGATGCGCTAACTTTGTTGATGTGATGGTACAACATTGATATATGTAAGGCTGATTATGTTGGCATAGTAAGGCCTTATGTCTGCAAACAGAATTGCATGCAACAAGCTCCCCGATCCAGAGATGTCCATGTTTGACATTTATCTGATGAAGTCAGGATGATGAGTTCCAAGGTATGGCTTTGATTTTGATTACAGTTTTGGTTTTATATATAGATGATCTACTCTTGATAAGTGATGAGTATATCATGATCTAAGTAAGAGGGAGATGGCTTGTAAATCTCGAAATGATGGATGATGGCATGATGAACCGATTTCTGGAATTTGGGAAAGAAATTCTATATTGCAAAGCTATTGAAAATTGTTTTTGAAAAATGGAAATGCAAATCCTTGGATGCTTCGATTGAATTACAAGATGTTGTGAAGAGATACTATTAAACTTCACTCGACAACTGACAGTTGATTAAAGCATTGATGTTCCATTTTTGAACATCCGTCCATATATATGATCTACATAGAACCTTAATAAATCCTTGATTGAGCCGCTTCACTCACATAGAGTTGCCATCGAGCACCCTTTCGAGATATTTGCATGAGATGATCTATTTTTGAGTCTAAGATATTTCTCCTATGATATGTGGTTGCATGGATGTATTGTTGTTGATAGAGAGTATTTTTGATGAGCACATATGAGTGTTGCGTTAATATGAGATCTGCCATGACATTATTGATGAAAGGTCCATAGCTTTACACTCAACCGAGATTGAGGATGATGTTGCTAGCATGCCTAGCTATGAGGCAGGATGAAGAAACTCCTTAGAGATTCGTCTGATCATGGTTTGAATATGACATGAATACATTGCGACGACAAAGAATCCCATATAAATAGTTGGGACTGAGATACTTTCATATATTGAGATAGTGTAGTTGTTCGAGACAAGCTTAGGCTTGTGATTGACACCTCCTTGAGAGGGAGGATGATTATGGTATCCTTTTGTGATTTACATGACTATTTATGATCTAACATGATATTTGATTTGATGTCCTATATGAACAAGAAATAACTGCTATTGAGACAAGCAAATGCCAAATTTGAGTATGATGAAAGCAACATTGATCAAGGACATTGAGCCAACTCTTCCTCCCTGTTTGAGCTCCCAGGGTGAGGAATTGAGATAGAGACCTCCTAGGGTTGAGGGAACTCTAGACAATAAGGTATGACCCCTATCTGTTACCCATAAGGTTGGAGATGATGCTCCCCTACCTTCATAGGGTCAAAAAATGTTGCTCCCCTGTCTGGTCTTTGTAGAGTATACCCCAGTTGGTATCATACCCACAAGCAGGGCTTGTTGGGAATACCACTTCCCATTTGGCCAATGGGTTGAGAGTGTACTTGGGGTGTACAACCCAAGTCGATTATGATGTAGGTGTTCTACCACATGACTATTTAGAGTCATCGATGGGAAGAGCAGTAGGCAATAGAATGGGTTGAGATAATCTTATGTGGTTCCGAGTTGAGATTGACCTCGCCAATGTGATCCGAGGGTCAAGATGTGCTCCCCTGTGTGTTTGGATATCCTATTGCTCGACATGGGGTGAGAGTGTCCCGTAAGACCTTCCCCACTGTCATGGACATGAGGTGAGAGTGTCCATTAGGACTTTCCTCGTTATCATTGGTTTGCACGTGGAGACGTGCTCCCTGATGATATGCTCACCGATGATGATTGATGATAAGATTCCGGGAAGTAGCCCGCTAACAGAGATTCCAAACCATAGTCTGATGACAAATTCTTCTTCTTTTAGATTTGAGATTGTTCAGCACATGAACAGGAACAATCAAGAGATAAGAAAGAATAAGTAAGGGATAGATCGATATGTATATTGATGGTTTTGTGATGATGAGATACTTGAGATGGTCATGGCATGATGACAACATGACAGAGATGATCAGTGACGATACGTGATGACACTTGAATGGCATATTGATCGATGAACAGATATTGGCAAGTGGAATTCTCCCAAGTTGAGAGGGAGTGTTAATATTATGCAACTACGGTCAAATTTCACTTTGAACAACTCATATGATGAAAATAATAATTGCAATAGATTCATCTTTTCGAGAGGACCAAAATCGACCTAAAGATCACCTCATTTGGAAAAGCAAAAATTGGTTTTAAAATTTCTTCCTATGCATATGTGCAATTGGACAGGTCGGCCTCAACATCAAGTGGACCCTCATGGAAGCCTATAAATAGAAGAGACCTTAAGCTCATTTGGACACATTGATCAAACCATCTTCTCTTCTCTTCTATTGTCTTAGTTCACACAGGTTTGACGAAGAAAGTTCACACAAGGGTCTGAAACTACAGGGTTGAAGCTCGCACGGATCTAGGGTTTTTGTTTCTCGGTAGCATGCATGTAACTGAGTATTTTCAACCCCAGACGCACACACAAAGTGGTCAAGGGTGTGACTAGGAAATATCAGTCGCTCGCACATAAGGCTAATGGGTGCGTCTAGGGTTTCTAAAGTAGATCGGGCAGTTTGATCCCTAATCGCTGGCAAAGTAGCTTGAAGGGTGCGACTAGAGATTTGAGGCAGATCTGAGCATTTTTTTCCCAAACGCACACATAGAGTTCACCAGAGAGCGACCAATATTGCCATAGTCACTCGCACAACTCCTCTGTGCGTCTGGGACTAAAAGATGAAATTTCAGTATTCCAAAGACTCTTCTCAATGGTAGCAGTGTTCAACAGTTGACTACAAATAGTGACAGTACATTATAGTCCTCGGAATTAGGGTTTTGAGAATAAGCATGATTAGGTTCATTTCTTGGAGGTCATAGTTGTTTTATTTGTTAATTGCATAGACAAAGATATGGATCATTGTACTCTCTTTTGCTGAATCATTTGATGACGATCTAAGAAGAAGAAACATTTACAAGGGTTTTCCCCATTGTGGGTTTTTCCCTAGTCTTGGACCAATCCTGGTGTCTCTATGTGTGCAGGATTTTCTTCTACTTTTCCTTTATGTCCTGTTGCATTGATGATAATGATGTTCTTCTTTCTCCATAGTTGCATATGTTGATGAATAATGATGTAAATCTGAATAATGTGATGATGATATGGGGTGAACTTAATGTATTAATGAAGAAACACAATTATCTAAGAAAAGAACAATATAGCCCTATTAAAAATTAACAAGATCCGATAATGGAGGAGAGTATACATCCAAGGAAATCATAGCTTTTTGTAAGGAGTCTAGGATGAAGAGGGAGCTAATCGTTCCATATAATCCCGAACAAAATGGAGTTGCAGAACGAAAGAATCGATCAATTGAAGAAAGTGTAAAAGCAATGTTGCATGATCAAGATCTACCGAAATTTCTATGGAGAGAAGCCACAAAGAAAATTGTATACATTCAAAATCAAAGTCCCCACAAGTCACTAAATAACAAAAATCCCAAATAAGTATTCACTGGCAAGACACCAACTGTGGATCATCTCTGAATCTTTGGTTGTCCTATATATATTCATATACTAAAGGATAAAAAATGGACGTTGGACCCTTCAAGCATGAGAGGAACATTTGTTGGCTACAGTAACTCTTCTAAGGCCTATAGGATCTACATAAGGGAAGGTCACCATATAGAAGTCAGTCAAGATGTTATATTTGAATAAAGTATTGCATTCAAGAAATCAAAGGAACTTCCTATGGAGTCTGATGATGAAGAATTTCCAGTATTTGAAGAAGTTATCAGGGAAGAAGAACAATTTAATCATGAAGACAAAGGTCCCAGTGAACCTATTCAACTTGTGGTCATCCCCAAATCAAGAAAGAGACCTAACTGGTTGAAATCTGGGTGATGGAGCAGCTCAAGACACATTCAGGGAAAGCAAGAAGCCCAAAAGTTATTTTAGATATGCAGCCTACATGACAAAACTAATAGAAGTAGAGCCATCCACGTTTGAAGAGGTTGCCAATCATCAAGAATGGAAGGATGCCATGAATAAAGAATATCAATCTATAATGAAGAATGGAGTTTGGGAGATCGCACCTAGGCCCAAAGACAAATCTGTGGTAAGTTCCAAATGGATCTATAAGATCAAACATGTAGCGGATGGAAGTATTAACAAGTATAAGGCAAGATTTGTGGCTAGGGGCTTCTCTCAACAAGAAGGCATAGACTATGAAAAGGCATTTGCTCCGACAGCAAGGTATACAACTATACGTTCGTTAGTCTCTTTGCCAGCATCGGTGGGATGGAACGTCCACCAAATGGATGTCAAGACTGCATTCCTGAATGGAACAATTGATGAGGAAGTCTAAATAGAACAACCCTTGGGATTTGAAGTTAAAGACAGAAAGGCATATGTTTGCAAATTGAAGAAGGAATTATATGGCCTCAAGCAAGCACCAAGGGCATGGTATGCTAGGATGGATGCATACCTACAAAGATTAGGCTTCACCAAGATTTCTGCTGATCCGAACCTTTATATTAAGATTGTGAAGGGTGAACCGGTAATCATTCTTTTGTATGTAGATGATATTCTCTTGACAGGTGTAGAAGGTCGAATTGAAGAATGCAAGAAGCAACTAGCAACAAAAATTGAGATGAAGGATCTAGGCCTAATGCACTACTATTTGAGATTGGAAGTCTAACAAGGACCTGATGATATCTAAGTTACCGGAAATGTCCCTCCCAAACGTGTGAAACATCGTTCGACATTTCGGAAATGAAAACGAGTACGATATGGCAAAATAATATGATTTGTCAAGTCAAAATTCCCTTGCAAGATCGGGGTAGCCCCTGGTGCTACTTGGGTTGACATCAATGACAACCACTAATCAACAATCTCCCCCTTTGGCATTGATGGCAACATAAGTACTTCCCCTGCGATTATGACACCTCTTCCTACTGCCTTCTCTCCCCCTTTGTCATCAATGGCAAAGGGTAACTCCCCCTGACAAACAACCATCCTGTGGACTTACACACCTCCACTCCCCCTTTCTACTCGAGTAGATAAGAGAAAGAGTCTAATGAAAACTTCGGAGAATCCCAAGCTTTTGGCGAAGATACTCAAATGCTTCACGAGGTA
The DNA here is from genome assembly GCA_000404065.3 of Pinus taeda. Classification (NCBI taxonomy): domain Eukaryota; kingdom Viridiplantae; phylum Streptophyta; class Pinopsida; order Pinales; family Pinaceae; genus Pinus; species Pinus taeda. The sequence goes on along the minus strand of APFE031562336.1, from coordinate 719,443 downwards.
ATGGTTTGGTAAAGATGTTAGCAATTTGTTCCTTTGTGCCAACATATTCAAGCTTGATATTCCTTTCAGCGACCTGGTCTCTAACGAAATGATATTTAATCAGAATGCACTTCATTTTGGAATGCATCACAAGATTCTTGGAGATACTGATGGCACTGGTGTTATCGCAAAATATGGGAATAGGCTCATCAAACTTGACTTGAAGATCTTGCAAAGTTTGCTTCTTCCAGAGAACTTGTGTACAACAAGTTGCTGCCGCGATATATTCTGCTTATGTTGTGGATAACGAGATTGAAGACTGCTTTTTACTTAACTATGAAACAAGACAACCAACTAGATAGAATGCTGCTCCACTGGTACTCTTACGATCATCAACACTTCCTACCCAATCTGCATTTGTATAAGCTTGGATAACCAAATCATTTCCTTTGGGATACCATAGACCATATTCTGTTGTGCCCTTAAGATATCGAAGAATTCTTTTGACGGAAATAATATGAGATTCTTTTGGTGCTGCTTGGAATCTTGCTACTTGTCCAACTGCCTGCATCACATCAGGTCAGGAGGCTATCACATATAGGAGACTACCAATCATGGATCTATACAACCTTTGGTCCACATCCTTTGACGAATCTTCTAATCTTAACTTGCAACTTGTTATCATGGGGATAAGGACTGGCTTGCAATCTTTCATCTAGAATTTTTTGAGCATTTCCTTCATGTACTTGGTTTGATATATGAATATTCCTTTATCTTGCTAAGAAATTTGAAGCCCCAAAAAGTATGTCAGCTCGCCAAGCATAGACATTTCAAACTTACTTTGCATTTTTGTGGCAAAGTCTTTACTTAATCTGTCATCATTGCTTCCAAATATTATATCATCCACATATACCTCGATAATTGTTAGGTTATCTTGATCCACTTTCACATAGAGATTGTTGTCAGCGCTTCCTTTCTTAAATCCTTGTTGATGTATATACCTATCAAGACGATCATACCAAGCCCTAGGAGCTTGCTCGAGACCATATATTGCCTTCTTTAATCTGCAAACGTAGTTTTCTTGGTCAGTGAGCAAAAAACCTTCGGGTTGTTCAATGTAAACTTCTTCTTCGAACTCACCATTTAGAAAGGCTGACTTAACATCCATTTGGTAGACCTTGATTTTCCTCGAGCATGTATAAGCGAGAAACATCCTGATAGCTTCCATTCTGGCAATGAGACCAAATATTTCTTCAAAATTGATTCCTTCCACTTGTGCATATCCTTTGCAGACTAATCTTGCTTTATTCCCAGTAACCTGTCTGTCCTCATTCAATTTGTTTTTGAAGACCCATTTTGTTCCAATAACATTTTTATCCTTTGGTTGTGGAACCAATTCCCAAGTGTCATTCTTTTCAATTTGATCCAGTTCTTCATTCATAGCTGCTACCTAGTGTTCATTTTGACTGGCTTCCTCAAAATTGCTAAGCTCAAAAGTCACTAAAAGGGCAAGATGGGTTCGGTGTGATGAATGAAATTGTCGACTTCTTCTAGTTCCAATTCCTTCATTTATGTTGCCGATGATCTGATTTGACGGATGATTCATTTGATATCATTCTTTTGAACCTTTTGGAGAAACTTCTTGTACATCCTATTGATCATTTATTATTTCTTCTTGGTTGACTGGTGTTTCCTTATTTGATTGGTCTTGTTCTGGAGCTTCTTCTTCATCCTTCCCAGATTCTACCTCAAGCCCCCCAAATTTGCTTGAAGAGACGATCTCATTGTTATCCTCTAGAACACAGTCTTCATCAAAAGTAACATTTATACTTTCAACTATTTGTTTTTGCCTTAGATTGTAGCATCTATAAGCCTTTCTTTTGCGCGAATAACCAACGAAAATACCTCCGTCAACATGAGAATCGAACTTGCCCAATTTGTGGTCTTCTCTTTTGATGTAGCATTTACTTCCAAATACTTTGAAGTATTTGATGTTAGCTAGTCTTCCTTTCCATAGTTCGTACGGAGTCATGTTACAATTGTTCCTGAGCAGGCCTCTGTTTATAATGAATATGGCAATATCAATGGCTTGAACCCAGAATTTATCGTCTAAGTTTGAGTCTTTTAACATGGTTCTAGCCACTTCCTGTGCGGTTCTATTTTTTCTTTCAGCTACTCCATTCTGTTGTAGTGTTCTGGCTGTTGAGAATTGCCTTTTTATTCCATGTTTGTCACAGTATTGTTGAAATGCTTTGGACGTGAATTCTCTGCCATTATCTGATCTTAGACATTTGATCTTTAAATCAGTTTCATTTTCGACCAATTCCTTGTAGATTTTGAAACATTCGAATGTCTCAGACTTTTTCTTCAGAAAATTGATAGCTATCATTCTGGTGTAATCATCTATCATTAACATAGAGTATAATTCATCGTCTAAACCTTTTGTTCTCATAGGACCACATAGATCATTCCAATGGACATGACGCAAAATGTTCCTTTGTCTTGAACTCAACTTTTGTTTGTTTGCCGCGCCGGCAAGATTCACATATCGTATTGGTAGGTTTTGAGATTTTCGGCATTTCTCTAACAACTTCCTTTTTGTTGATCTTGACCAAATTATCGAAATTTATATGTCCCATTCGTTTGTGCCATAACCAGCTCTCATCTTCTTTTGCCAAAAAACACCCATTAGGTGTCTCATACAAAATATATGTCGTTTGGAGCTTTGCTTGTTGTGGCCACAATTTTACCAAACTTGCCTTTCCTGATTTCACATTTATTCGAGTTGAATAACATCGTGTATCCTTGATCACACATCTGTCCAACATTGAGCAGATTGTGATTCATATTTTCAACCAGCAACACATCCTTTGCTAATGCATCCTTGCTTCCAAGAGTGACCTTACCTACTCCTATGACGTTTGAAGACCTGTCATTTCCAAAAGACATTGTTCCATCCTTCTTTTCTTTCAAGGATATGAACTTATTTCTATCTCCAGTCATATGCATTAAGTAACCACTGTCAACATACCATACGTTTATGTTGCTTTGGGCCTTTGAGAGCAAGAGCACACCTTTCAGTCTTCCTTTTCCATACTTGTTCATTCTGATTTTGCGAGAATTCCTTTGAAGAACTTCCAAGTCTACAATCTTTGGTCAAGTGTCCAAAATTGTTACATTTGTAACATTCGACATCATCTCTCAAATGATCAAATCTGTTGATATTCTGTTGAGTTCTAGAATATTCATTTTTGAGAGATCTCCTGGGATTATATTCATTCCAAACATACATGTGACATTCTGAAGCTCTATGTCCAAACCTTCCACATGAATAACAATGACCATAAAAGATAGGTTGATACCTGGGAGGAAATCTACTTCGAGGAATTGTCTTCCAAGGTTCTTCCTACGAGTCTTGATCTCTCAATCTAGCTGGGAGATCTACCTGCTTGGTAGATTTTGCATATCCATCTTCTTTAGTTGTCATAGAAGGACTTGACTCCTTTTTGAATTTTCTTTGTAACCAAGACCAGTCTTGTCACTGCATGATCGTTGGTTGCTGATGAGTTCGTCCAAAGTCCTTGAGTTGTTGGCATAGTTTTGAAGATTTTTTCCATTTTTTATTTTCTTGGGTAAAGAAACGATTTCAGCTTCCAATGCTTCTCTTTCCTTGTTGCTTTCCTTTAATTCTTTCCTGAGCGATTCTTCAATTCGTTTGTATTCTTCAACCTTGATTTTAAGATTTAGGACCTGTTCCCTTTCTGTCTTTAATTCGTCTTCAAGAGTGTCAATGTGCTTCTTCTCGGCCTTAAGCTCTTTGATAACCCTGATCATTTCGTTTTGAAATTCAGCCTCAATCATTTCTTCTTCTTCGTCTCCTTCTATGTCAGGTGCCTCTTGCTTATTGTGCTTGGCCATTAACAATACTCTTCCATTGAATTCTTCTTCATTATCACTGTCTTCTTGAGATGAGGAGTTATCTTCTTTGGAAAAAAAAAACTTTTTCTTAAACCATTTCTTCTTGCCTTGCTTGTTGAACTTCTTGGGACTTTTATTTCCTTTTGTAACAACCTCATTTTTGTGAGGACATTTGGCTGCAAAATGCCCAACCTCAACACAATCAAAAGATATTAACGGAAGTTTAACTTTAAATTTTCCCGTACCTGTTCTCATTTTCCGTGAGAAATAGGTAAACTCTTTATCTGAGAATTCTTCTTCATCTTCTTCCTTTTCCTCATCCTTACAATTGCAAGTTTTTGTTTTCAAAGTCTACTTGTCCTTACTATTCTTCTTGGATGCAGAAAATGTTGTTTCTATGTGAGATGTGCCATCCTCTTCTTCAATCCTCATTTCATATGCCGTAAGAATTCCATGCAAATCATCTATGATGAGATTGGTCAGATTTGATTTATCTTCCAAGACAGATACCTTATAGGGTTCAATCTTGCTGGCAAGGTTCTGCGGATCTTTCAGACAACAATTTTCGTTTCAACAGGTTCTCCCAAACCTTCTAATGTATTTGCTGTTTCATCAACACGCTGAAAGTATGCAGCAATATCTTCATCCTCCCTCATTTTGAGTTGCTCAAATTTTGCCCTGAAAATTTGAATTTTTTCTTCTTTCACCTTTGAGTCACCTGACCTCTTTAGTATTTTTGCAACTCACAACCTTAAGATAAATAGATTCGATAAGCCCACTAATAATAAGATCTTTATCCCTTGCATCATATACCATATTTTTCTTACCTTGTTCATCCTAGGTCAGTGTGAAGCCTTTGTCAATGATTTTCCATACTTTGTATCCTTGCGCCAGCAAATGAACCTACATTCTTCCACTCCAAAGTGCATAGTTATTTCCATTGAACAAAGGAACTCTATTCTTAGTATACTCCATGATCTCCTTCCAGTTGTTATACTGCTATTGAAGGAACCAATCTTTGATACCAATTGTCGGAAAATACTGATAGGGGGCGGTGAATTAGTATTCCTTAACAATTAGCACTTTTAAATCTTTTCAGAGCATTAGTTAATCTTCAATTATTATTAATGTTTATGTAGTAATAACAGTAAATAAAAGACCACAGGAGGCACAAAAATTTTAGGTGGAAAACCCCCTCTAGGTCAAAAACCACTGAACGCTTTTCTAATAAATTCTTTAATCTTCAGCCCCAACTAAAATGAAAGCAACAACTTCCTAGAATTCTAGAAAAGCATTCTTCTCCAGTTCCCATAAGAAGGACGCCCCAACGCCCTGGTTTCTTCAGTAATCAAATGAATGGATGCCCCAAAACCCTAGACCAACCTACCACCCTAAAGTGTTCACAGGCTCCAACCTGTAGGCAACTTCATGCCCCCGCCTAGCACCTCCTTGCCACTCTATAGTGACTGAAATGAAACAAGAGTGTGGATTCCTGTACAAGGGACAATAATCCACGATACAATATGATTTACAATGATTTTGACTGAACACCCAATCACACTATGACCAGCAACCCAACCATGACATCATCCCAAAAGAGACTCCTATACCTCCCAACAATGCCTTTTCGACTCTAGGTAGATTGATTCTTTTACAATAATGACTCTTCCAATTATGACACTTTTACAAATGACTCTTTTAAAACTTTACAATGATGACTCTTGGCCTTGACACTTCCTCACAATATACGAATGGCTCTCATGTGTTTAAAGGATGTCCTGTTGCAATGCTTCCTTTGATTTGATACTTCAGCTCTCGAATGCTCGCTTGATTCTATCCTTGAATCTTCTTCTACCCACATGCAAATTTGCCCAGCGAAACCCAATCTCAAAAGGAAAAACAAAATACTGTTCAACTTACCTCTGCCTGCAAAACAAATGTAAGTGCATAATAATGAATAAATACAAATTAAAATTACAATGTGTACCTGAAATGTTCTTGCCACTTTTGTTGTTGACTTGTTGCAATAGTAGACAAAGACTCCCACTCTTGATATAGGCCTAGACTCTATGCAAGACTATATCCAAAACTGACCTAAAGATATATACAATAGAAACTGATGATAGGCCCTACATTTGTCATGAACCAAGTTATAAGTACAACAACAGAGACCATTCTATGAACTATGACAAGACAAGTAACATGAACTTACAACATCATATAGATTTAGTAGACTTGTTGTAGCATCAAATGTGTAGTATCAAGAATAGGACATCCGAAATGTGGTATCAAAACTAACTATGACATATAGAGACATAGAGATATAACCGAGACCCTGTATATACTTACGTTGTCCTGCAAAAACATATGTCAGAGATGATACTCAAAATTCAAATATAAACACTTAATCATACATACATTGTTGTAGGAGACTCACCCTTGACTGTTGATGTGTAGTCCTTACTGCAGTGATCCTTGAATGCATGCTTTTTCTTGCCTTCTAGGAGCTCGATATTGAATCTGTTCTATGTCATTTCGGATCTCCAGGGTCTGAAATTTCGTCCTGTGGTAGCCTTCTGAGTCCTCTTTGCAACCCCACAGGTGTGATCAAGATTGGATTCTTCAAGAAAACATTATGCCCAATCTCCCACGATGACCTGATTATAGCCTGGTTCAGTGGAGAAAACTAGTACGAAGTGCCATGTGTCACTGTTGCGACCTTCGGCCCTGAAAATGCTATTCAACAATCTATAGTCTGTCCTCTTTCTATGACTATTTACGAAATTTGAATCCAATGCTCAAAGAGAAAGTTATGAAGATTTTCCCAACGTCACTTGTTTGACATGGAATTCAGGAGGCTGTAAAAACCCTAACTTCCTCAGATCATATCTCCGAAAATATAGTGAACCAAGATCTGAAATTTAGTCACAAGGTTCATCAGGATTTCGCCTCAAATGGGTTTTAATTTCAGCTTCTGAAGCTTCGCAGAAAAAATGTTATGGAGAAAATGCCATGATGACCTATTTGAACCCACAAAATCCCTACAAGAGGAGGATATGAGGGTCATTATTTATATGAATGTGTTGAGTTGAGAGGGTCCTCAACAAGTGAACAATGGAGGGATTTTAGGAGCAAAAAAAAATATTATTAATTATTGACTATTCAATGACCACAACCAATTATTAGTGCCATGCCACAACCCCATAGGGTTTTAGCCCACTAACTAGGGTTACTAACTTCAAACGCAAATAACTCTCAAACTGTGAAGAACTGGGAGGCGTACCATATATCAACGGAAACATCTCGATGAGTAGAATCCATCAAGAAGATCTTTGACGCAAAATAATATGACTTGTTAAGTCAAAATTCCCTTGCAAGATCAGGGTAGCCCCTGGCGCTACTTCAGTTGACATCAATGACAACCACTGATCAACAAGTGTGACACATGACAACGGAACAAGGGTGAGTAGTCACACCTCGCAGGCTATGTTGCAAGAAACTTCTAGGAACCCAACGTTTTGGGCCATACCCATACCCGAAACTCCGAAACTTGTCTGAAACTTAGCCGAAACTCAACCATCATGTAATCATCTATGATAGTTGATATAGACTTGTTTTTCCTTCTAAATTGTCATCTATGGCTCTTATTCCCTTTTTTCTTGCAAGATAATGTGTTATTCACTTATTTATTTATATATACATATATGATGTTTCAGCCAACGTTTCCATTTTTGGGAGGTGACATTTCTAAACATACCCGTTTTGGAAACTCCAAAACGTTTCAGTGTTTCGTGCAACTTAGGTCGCAGGCCTATTGCAGCCACTTCCCATTCCGGAGGCGAAATGGGAGAGCATATCAATGGATTTCATTACTGGGTTGCCCACAGTACAAGGCAAAGACTGCATTTATGTAGTGGTGGACCGCCCGACAAAGTTTGCTCATTTCTTTGCCATTTCAACCTAGTACTCGGCCTCACAGGTGGTCGAGTTGTTCTTCAAGGAGGTGTTTCAGCTACATGGTCTCCCAAAGACCATTGTCAATGGCCGGGACAGTTGGTTCATGGGTGGATTTTGGCAGGAGTTGATTCAGTTGGTGGGTACTGAGCTCACTCCAAGTATTGAGCTCATGGGCAAACAGAGATAGTTAACAAGTGGTTGGAGGGCTACTTGCGTAACTATGTGACAAGACAACAGAGAGCATGGGTATGGTGGCTGCACTTGGGTGAATACTACTACAACACTACGTACCACATGGCCATAGGTATGTCACCATTTTGAGCCTTGTGTGGTTATGATGTGTTGTCTTTATGTTTCGAGACAATAGGGCCCCAAGGGCCAAGGACTGGATACAGGAGAGCCAGCACATCTTGAGGGCTCTTAAAGACAACATGCGTATGGCCCAAAACCAGCAGAAGCTTTATTTAGACAGGGGCAAAGTTGAGAGGTAGTTCGAAGTAGGGGACTTGGTCTTCTTGACACTTCGACCATATTGGCAGTCTACACTAAAATAGAAAGGAGCTGAGAAGCTCAACCCCGCTTCTATGGACCAAATCATGTCACTCGGAGCATAGGGAGGTAGCATACGAGCTGAAGCTACCCTCGAGGAGTTGAGTGCACAACATCTTTCATGTGTCTTGCCTGACGAAGGCATTGGACCAACAGGTTACAGTAGCGACATTGCTACCCCAATATGGACGATGAGGGGCATTTGGTGTTAGAACCAGAGGACGTTTTGGATACCAGGGAGAGGCATTTGAGAAACAAGATCATCAAGGAGTTTATGATCCGATGGAGGAATCTGCCAGATGAGGATGCCCCTTAGAGGGGTAGAGGATACTCCAACATCCTTCATTGCAATTGCTTGAGGACAAGCAACATTTTGGCAGGGAGGACTGTGATACTCCCGCTTAGTACTTTGCTATGTAAATATACATTTTGCCCATTTTTGGTTTATTGCACGGATGCACTTAGGAAAAGTAGGCTTAGAGGACCCACATTTGACTTTTGGCTTAAGAGGCACTCAAACATTAGAGCTAGAGGAAAAATTGCGACTTTGGTGGAGCTTGGGGGCCACCACAAGAGAATTTCGGCCCACATGGGAAGTATGCTCTCATTGAGGCAGAATTGGTGTGAGGAGTTGGATGTGGCCCACATGGGCGATTTTGGAGGCAGCTTGACAAAAGGAGGAAGAGACACTCATTTTGCTCAATCATCCATCATTCACAACATTGTCTAAGAGACAAGAGCATGCTTGAGCTAAAGCCAAGTGTACAAGTGTTTTTTAGCGCACGAGGGTCTCCGAGTGGAGATCTCATCCCTTGCTTCAGTGGACTTCGAGTGCTAGCCCAAGGAGGGAGTTTCACCTTGCCATTTTCGCACTACCAGTAGGAGGATCGAATTTCTGGGAGAGAGACAGCTACAACAACACAGGGGTTGTGTAGTGTTTTATGGGAGCACTTCGGGAGGTGGAGGAGTGAATTGGGGATCGGGTTGAAACTTTGAGTGAAGGCCTAGGGGAGATTTTGAAGAGCATTGCAACCATTTTGGAGACCATTTGCAGCAGAAATTACAGGTGGGTCGAATTACCCAACAGTTAAACCATAGAGGGGAAATAGGGCCGAATTTCCGAAGTTAAGCAAAGGCCAATTCCTTCGTGGGTATTTTGGGTATTTGGTGGAGAGGCTAGGATTAATTTCCTAGAATTTTTTGAGCACCAGAGAGGGCCCTAGCTGCAGATCCATTCATCCAACAACGCATTTCTGGCCATCTTCAACGCAGATGCTTGAGCAACATAGCAGCAGATCACAGGAGGGTGTCTTATTTGTCATTTGGGGCTTTGCTAGCTTGCCTTGAGCAAGCCCAGCTTCACTCATTCCAGCACCTTATTGTACACCCATTTTCATTAATAAAAAGAGCTTAACAACGAAGTTTTGCTACGAATTTGTGATCTGATTGTTTGTCACTATTTTATGGTGTTTTTGTCACTGTTTATGGTGCTTTTGTCTATATTTACTGTTAATTTTTCCTTAGGGATATCACACATTGAATGAATTTTGATGTTTGGATTATTTTCTCATGTCTTGGAGCTTCTTGAATGGCAAATTTTGGATGGTTGGATATATTCCTATACATGTAAGTACAATTTAATGTTATTCTTTCTTTCTATTTTTGTCACATACATTGTTGTTGGGATTTCGCTATGCTAGGGCTTATTTGCTGCATCTCTTTATGCGAAGTTGTGGAATTTTTGTTTCTGGATAGTGAATGCCTCATGTATGGGCCATGCAAAATGAATGAATGTTCCTATGAATGTTCATTACTGAAATTCATCTTGATAAACCATCTATCTTGCAAAACAAAGTATAAAATCTTTGAAGCTTCTTTTATTGTTGCCCAAGTGCTAAGCGAAGTTGTCTTTGGGGCCTTCTTGACCTACAAAATTCAAAAGTCCAATCATAATGCTACCTGACTCCAATATCCCCAAAGGATTACGCACCGGTCCACCCAAAGGTGATCACCTTAAACCTTATTCATTCTACTTCCTCCCCTTTTCTAGGCCTAAGCTCGGGAGTATAACGATTAAATCGTGATTTTTTCCTTCCTGAAAAAGTCACCAAAAAGTCGAGATATTAAATCGTTTAGTTTAAAAAATCGCATTTTTAGGATTAAATCGGGATTTTTTGCAGACTTTTTCCACACCGCCTAGCCCATTAGCACCCCTAGGGCATCATTTATCTTGCAAACAATCAACGAAAAAAAATCGACCTCTTGGCCCCTACTGCAATGGTGTGTCTCCTAGGTACCCTCCAATTTTGAAGAAATTCCGACAGTGGGATTTTGAGATTTCCCAAGCCCTAGCCTTGAGATTTAATCTTGCCCTTGGTTTCCTCAGGCTAGAAGCCTCATTGGGACCCTCACATTGTCTTGCATTAAAAATTCTTTCTTTGGTCCCTTTCTCCCTCCAGAATAGGTCAAGCATATCATTAGTTGCTAAACACTACCCCCTTGACCTACCCCCCAAGTCCACTTGGTCCCGTGTGGTCCCATACACTATTAAGGGTCAAGGATCACTTCGAAGCCAAGCTTTCACAAGGATTGCAAGGCCTAGGAACCTCCATTATAAGATACATACCCTAAACCTAAACCTTGAAGTTCCCCTTAACCCCTTCCTTGAGAGCTTTAAACCTTGCTTCCAAAGCAAGCAAACCACATATTTGAACCTCTCTGTGAATAGGCTTCCAGGATCGCCCCTCACCCTATCATTGGTCTATCCATTTCATGATCCTCATCATAACGGGTCTCCTCCTATCGATGAAAGTCCGTAAAGAGGATGGAGCCTTCGCCGAGGTGACAGTGGGCTATTGCTCCATTGTTTCCCTTAACCTAGTAGTAACTCTTCAAGGATCCCCATTTAGGACCCCTGCCAGTTTGAGTGGTAATAGGTCGTTCCTTACGGATTTGCTAGGAATTTCTGATGATTTGCAGAGCTAGTTGGGAGGCCATACTCCAGGCCAAATTTTGCTACTTATGGGCATGCGCAGGGGCAAACTAGCAGGGCCTGCGCAGTCACTGAGGCATTGAGCTTGTGTTGGAGAGAAGGACAAGAATTTGGAGCTGAAAATTGCAAGGAGTCATAAGGTAAATTGGTGGAGAAATTTCTTAGTATTTTGGCATCAGTTGCAGTTGGATTTCTGGTGGTGCGTATTTGCTGGTGGTGAGCCAATTACGCCCTACTTTGTGGGAATTTTGGCGCAGTGGAGTTGGGCTGAAAGCTTTCTAAGTTTTCGTGGGTTTATTGAGAGCCGACAACCAATTTTGCAAAATTTTCTGAGAAATCTAGAGAGGTCAAATATTAGTTCTAGTTCAGTTAGAAGCAGCAAATTTGTTGGGCCAGCACAAGGGTTGGAGAAAAAGCACTATTTCATACTTCTGCAGAGCTCTCTCTCACCTGGGACTTGTCTAGCTTGCTTTGGCAAGCCCAGGTGCACTTCTCCCAACTTATCGTACCCATTCCATGATGATTAATTATATGGCTCAGATTGTTTGGAGAAAATTGCTAGTGTATTGTTTTTTTTCCTATGTTTTGATTTTTGGTTGCATGCTTTGAATTTTATGTCTATTACCACTTAATATTTCAGTTAGGAATATTACATAGTATGAGAACTATCTTAAGTCCTTTGGACTAAATTTATTTGCAAAGACTAGATAGGACCAAATTCTATATGTTTATGTTCCCACAATGGATATTGACCTTCTATCAAGTAATAGTCATGAAGGTTTTCACAGTTACCATTCACATGTGTATCTATTATTTTTGGATCATTTCATGCCTAAAGTTTGTAAAAGTGTTTTATATGCAATGTATTGTCTTCATTCTTTAGAAGTTTCGTGATTATGAATGCAAACATTTGACAATAAGTATAAAAATTACAAAAGAAGGATTTCCACATCAAGCATTTGGCATCCCTCATTAAATGACATAAACAAAAAGATGTTGACTTGTGTCTTCATGTCCTACAAAGTTTGCAAGTGTTTTATGTAAATTGTTCACAACTACATAGGCTTAATGAGTTTGTTTTTCTCCATTTGTAAATCATGACACGATATTAGTTACTAAGAGATCAAAAATTACTGGGAAACTTACCAATGCTGCATTAGTCAAATTGAGATGTAGCTCCTCACTGCAAGCATAGAAAATGAATGTTCAGCCTATCTAAAGTTATTCTTTTTACGCTGTTGGCCTACTTTCAAGACATGATCTCATACGATATTAATAAATTAGTAGTGATTTCTATTTTGGAAGAGGAACATTTGTTTTTCAAGCCAAATACATCGAAGCCAAATTTAAAAATAATTTAATCATAGTAAACTACAAACATGTGCATACTATGAGATGAGAAATATCAAGGTTCTAGCATTTGAGAACATGAAAACTCATAGATGACCAAATAGCCATTGTATATAAATACCAAAAAGTAAATGCTATAGTCTACTAGAAATGGATAAAAAATGTAAAGAACAATCACTAAGAGCAAATTATGATTGTAATCTTTCACCAATTTATATCAATACAAAGACATTAAATTCGTTTTTCCCCTTACTAAGACCAAATTATGATTGTAATCTTTTATGACTTTATATCAATACAAAGACATTAAATTATTTTTTCCCCTCGAAAGCACACCAAAATTGGCTCAGTAGGCATGAATTAAATGAAATTTTTGTGCATCCATTCTCTCTTATATAAGGTTGAAGCTAATTGCTTAAATTTCGATTTAAATAAATAGGATAACCAAATTGTCGTCTCACAACATATTGGTTAATTAGGTATGCAATTTTTCCATTTTGGTGTTAGCAAGGCATCTAGTGTAATATTCCAAATTGAAATTTATAGCAATAGTAGACGCATGAATTCAGCTAAAGAAAATAAATTTTACTACACATGCACCAATCAATTAACACAAGAAATAAGACGAATAAGCTGTGCCATTTTATTAATTCATATGGATAAATCAAGTACAATAGCTGAGGACAATAGAACCTGGGCTTTCTACTACAAGCACGCCAAACCCAAGTGGAAGGGTGTAGTTTGAAATGCTGGAAATGGCCCCAACTAATAGCTCACACGACCTAGTAAACTGTTACTGCTGCTGAAGTGGAACTGGCATTTTGGGCCTCTAAATTGTTTAGAAAATTCTAGGAAATTAACTAAAGCCTCCTCACAAGGAACCCAGAAAAACCCTTAAAAATATCACAAACCCACGTGGTAAATTGGCAAGCCCAAATAACTGCACCCTATTTTAGGAAAATTATTGCAGCTAGCTAGAGCAAATTCTTCGTTTTTTCCCTCAAACATACCAAGAAAATTCTAAGAAATTAACTAGTGCTTGTCCTCATAAAACCCATCAAAACCTAGAAAGGGTTCAGGCTGGTTCTAACATGCCTGATTGACCCCAATTTGTGCATGGACCTCTAATTGGCTAGCAAAACTAGTTGTAGATGAGATATGCTACAAAATGCTCCAAATCTCTCCTAGAAAATCTCCTTCCCACCAAGTTACTTCCTCCCAAATTTTCCCTTATTCCTCCGTAGCCACACCATAGATTCTTCTTGCCCAAGTGATTGTGCAACAATGCCCAGTGAGCCCCTGCGCGAGCCAAGAATTGGAGCAACTTATTCTCTAAAATGCCTCACCAAGAGACCTGCAATTCGACAAGAAACTCTAGCCCTTTTTGTGGAAAAATTCAATGCTAATTTGCTGGCTTAAATTCCCCCTTTTACTGGCCCTTCCAAGAGCCACGAATTTCCCTCCTTCGCCCAAGGGAAACTTGCGCCAACTGAAGGAAATGGCTGTAGTTATGCCCAATGGAAACTCTAAATTGAGCTCCCCAAATTGCCTCACCAGGGAGACACTCGAAGTTCTCCGAAATGAGGGTGGAATTCTCGCTCGGGAAATCCTTGTGCTAAACAACACGGTTGTCTTGGCTAAACAACTCAAGAGAACTAAGGTTTGAATTGTGAAATGACCAAAAGATGCCAAAGTGAGGCCCTCAAGCTCTATTTATAATTTGTTGGTCCCCTCTACCCTTGTGGCCCCACTCTCTCTCTCTCCTGATTCGCACTTCCTTCTCTTTTCTCTCTCCTCCAAGAGTGCGAGTTCCCTCCTTGGGTCTAATTTCTCTTTCTTGTTGCCCCCACAATCCACTAGAGCTACAGTTTTCCCTTTTTCTCCTAAGTCCCAATTTCATAATTGACTCCTCTTCCAAAAATCGTCATTAATGCGGAAAATCAAAATTGGAGATATTACAGTCCTCCCCGCTAAAAATTGCTTATCCTCAAGTAATGCCTTAGCAAGCGCCCTCTCTAACTATTGATCACCACTATTACCACCAATTATACCAGGGTCCCAAATGTGCCACTGAGTCATCCCCGGTCTCTGCACTATGTTGTTATGAAGGAATCCCTTGATACCCGCATCCCAAGCCATCTAGGTCATTATGAAGCGACCCATGCTCCACTCACTATCCCACCAAGTATAAGTACCAGAAAGCCTTTGTATGCTTACAATAAGTAGAGCATCATGATAATGTAGGACTCTGTCCAACTCCCCATGAAGTTGCCCTACCGAGTAGTCCACCTTGTGCACCCCAAGAGTAAAATCATGAAGATACAACCCAAGCTTTGTGCGAATGAAGCCTCTCCTATATGAGCTCCTCCTGATATCCTCTTGTTGACCAACTTGCCATGCTAATGAAGTCCCCCACGTGATCAGCGAGACACTAAATCCCAATGGAAGATTTGAGTGAACTCCCCCTGTAGCAGCCAAGTCATCCCTAAAGGTTGTTGAGTTGTCAAGTACTGTGATGCTTGGGTCCCATGCTAGTCTTAGAAGGAAATTGTCCTACTGAACGTGTGACACTCTAGTCATGATTGACCACCTAATATGCTTGTACCAAAACCTCCTCTCCTGTAACTCTCCACCATAATATATGTGATGAACAAGGTTATGCCAAACTTGCCAAGGTGACTCAGCAATGCCCGCGTCTATCACTCCACGGCTGGCCCCAATCTTGAACAACCACCTACCTCGCCATATGATGAAGACCTCGGTAATCCCCCATATGTCAACCTGATAGTGAATCGGATCACCTGCTATACTGACCGTACTCACTAAGAAATGGAGTGTCCTACTGACCAACTACATCCCTCGATCCCATAACCATACTAGAGGTCCACAACTCTCCATCCTCACTGCCTGTTGTTGTGACATGTTGTTGGTTGTTGGGACCCCTTTGTGCCTCATCTCTGACCCCTTTATGTATCAAATGGATGGGAACCCAACATCAATGATCTGTCCCGCGTATGACAAATTGCTCTACTCTAGCCAAACCACACAGTAGTAATCTGTTATCCCAACTCTTGATGATGTTCATGGATACTACTCGGAGCCTAGGCATCTTCCCCCTAACGACAACTACAATCCCCTGTACCTCATGCTCACATAACAACTCGAGTTGTCCTGTCGATAGTGCACCCTACAGCTCACTCGCGGTCACCTCCCTAAGCCTGCACCCGTTAGCTCATGCCCTGACCAAATGCCATCACTAAGAAATCTCTCCCTGGAGACTTTGTGTCCCAACTAACTGTCTCAAACAAAACTCTTATGTCCTGTTGCTCGTGATGAAGGTATCAAGGTACAACATCCAACTTATTTGTGCATACAAATAATGTAGAGGTGAGAGAGGCACGTGAGTCCCATGCATATCATCAAATGCTGCTCATCTGAGTCCTCATCGATCATGGGTGAACTATACCTAATGGCATGCCTGTCGTCTCTATCAGGAGGTCTCCCTAGTGGTAACGCTTCAAAATCCCAATGGGAAGCATCACCATCACTACATATGACCAAGCATCCCTACACTCCCCTGCATAAGGACATGTATTTCCATGCCCCTTGGCACACGATAGCACCTTGTCGCACACCTTTGTGTACTGCTAGACACCACTACCAGCCACCATATCACCTTGAATCATCTAGTATCCCTCATGTGATGAAGTAGTCGTCACACCATGCGAAACCTCAAGGTGGTGTGAATTGCTCCTCCTACTCCACAGTGCAAGCATGTACAACACGAAAATCCTCCATGCACCTTTGTGCTCTTCTACAGAAGACCAAACTCTGGGGCATGACTTTGCGCACCATGAAACACCTACACCAATTGTCGCACCACCCTGCATCCTCGACCATCCCACATGCGTCAATGCATCCACTACTCTGTTAGTGAATCGACCATGATGTGGGCTACATCTCCTCATCTATCCTAGTAGACTTGAGTTGCCTAGCTCCTCACATGTTAATGGGAACGATACTACTGTGCTTGGCGTCAGTAGCTCCTGCATCCAATATGCCAATAAGAGAGCATTGTCTCCATACAATGCCCTGTCTAATGGCCTACTAATATTCCCTCCTCTGACTAGCCCCTGCCATAGTATGTTGATCATCCTACAAGCCCATGTACGCCTAACATCCCCAAACAACCTGCAGAGTCTTCATGCTCCCCTATCAATCCAACTCAACACTAGTGTTGATGGAGAGCTGAAAGTGTGTGGGTGCTTAGTCACTGGATCCATCGCACTACTAATACCATCACTAACCAAGCCCATTTTGTGATGGGGAATCCCACTTGGATCCCAACAACAATCTGGCCCTCATACTCCTCTCGTAACCAACGACCCCTACTGGACTATACTCTTGGCCATGAATATATCCAAGCACCTAGTTGATTCCACCAGATACCAACTCAATATCTCTCGCCATCCAACCCCAAGAGAGGGATTTAATGCACGTACATTCCTGCACAGAACAAACCCTCCATCTAGCGAATGTTGCACCCTATGCATCTCATGTCACCTCATCTCACTGGTCTGGTCAACACCTATAACTGACTAGGTGACATGGCCTCTCTCTCATCAACGTGTAGAGGCAAGCTACCAATGCCACAGGCCCCATCTATGCATGTCTATAGAAGACTACTCTGACTCTCCAATGTGCACTCTAGCAGGACCATTAGGGAATCCAACCATTCCCCAACGCGAGTTAGTTTGATCGTGAACTCGGCACAAACCGCTCTCATGCCCTCCAGCTCCTCATTATGTTGTAGAATGGCCTTTCATACTGTCGTGGCCTCCTTCTTCAATGGTAGAAGGTTGGCCTGGAACTAATGAAACTGATGTGGGCAGCCATCATCTAATACCACTATATCCCCTAGTACCTCATCAATGGTGAATATATCTCTCGATACCTTGCCAATTTGTTGTGCGCTGCTATCACCTGAAAACTTGGACACAACCTTGGACAACCCACTAATGGATACCTCAACAACAAATGGCACCTCCTCAACAGTGGACACCGATGTGTCTCCAGGCACCTCATCAATGGATGGCCCTATGGTTGTATGCTCTACTCTCTCCTCTAAGATGTCAACTGAAGCGGTCACGAGAGTCTCCAACAAGGGTGATTCCTGTGTCATATTGGGTGTATCAACATGCTCCCTACAATCCTGTGTGCCCTCAGCCTCATGCTCAACGTCCTCCTCAGGCTCCTGATATCTAAAGCCATGTCCCCACCAACAATAGCATGCCCTGGTCTCACCCTCTAATAATCCCTGTCCTGTCTGCTCCTTTTGGGAAGATTTGGTGCCCTGATATTGTCGACTCTCCCCACATGGTGTGGGTGACTATGCCCCCACAACCTGTGTGCCTCTAATGTCTCTGCAGTAGGGATTAGAATGGGTCTGGTCTATCACCCTCCTCAATTGGCCCAACCTCTCATCGTCCCAATAGATTCCACCCCAAAATCCTTGCATATTGAATCTTCCTTGTGCCATGGGTTTGTCTATGGTTTCACTTGCCATTGTGCATACATGCCCAAATCTTCCATGATCTTGCTATTTGAAGACTTGTCCGTGAATATGTAATACCACATATTGCCTAGAAGAACATGGCAAAGGAGATGTGGGATATTTTGAGAACATTGTATCAGCGCACTTCTGTGCAACGGAAGATGCTATTAGAGAATTAGTTGTGGTTGTATCAAACGCAAAAGGAGGAGCAAATAGATCTATACCTCAGTAGGTTGCAAGAGATTCGGGACCAACTTACTTCCATAGGGGCCAAGCCGAATCAAGAGTTCATGGTGAGGACTGCCATGAATGCAGTCTCTGAGGATTGGGAGACATTTGTCCAAAGCATTTTGGGCAGAGCTAATCTTCTAAGATGGGAAGAGATGTGGGCAGCTCTTCACCAAGAAGAGATCAAACAGTTGACCAAGTCGGGGAGTAGCAGTAAAGGGGGTCGAATCAAGAAAGAGGAGGAGGAGGATGCAGCTCTCGCATCTGTGGGACAGTCGGGGAAGAGGAAGAAGAAGGACATCTCCAAGCTGAAGTGCTTCCATTGTGGAGAGTTAGGTCATTATGCAACCCAGTGTTCCAGGAAGAAGAATAAGGATGAGGCTTCTAACTCCAAGGCAACTCCGACTAAGGTGAAGAAAAAAGTTGAGATATATGACGACTGTGCCATGAGTGCTTATGAACCTCTAGGGAGGAGGTGGGGAGACATCAAGCTATCGTCAGAAGGACTACAGAAGATGAGGGGCAGGATCCTTGAGGTATCCAAACTCTTGGATCATATCCGACTACGGGAGCCCCTAGTGACAGTGGCAGGATGATGGATGTCGCTAGAAGCAAGATGCAGATGAAGCAACAAGGTAGTGCTAGAGTGCAGAGGTCTATAGCAGCGCAATGGGGATGGCAACAGTGCAAGAGGCACAAAGGTGATTGCAGCGATGCAGAGGTACAGAAGGAACACAGGATAGCAACAGAGGTAGCGTCAGCATCAGGAGGCTTCCAGACTAACAAGGGCGTCAGTAGTTGGGTAGATCAGTTACGTAATTCTCGGTAACTGAGTTGCAGTGCAACAGTTAGCAGTGGCAGCGCTATGGGTAGCATGATGCAGCATTTGAGAGAGAGTTGCAGTTCAAATGTAGTGTTGGGAGGAAGGACCAGCAGCAGCACGGATGTAGAAGGAGCTGCAGTACAGATGTAGCAGTGGCAGGGGTAGAGCCATGGGCAGCAGACAAGAAGCAACAGTGCAATGGATGTAGGGCAGTAGCCCCAGCATCAGCATAGGTATCGGTGTTGGAGGATCAGTGTGATGTTTAGAGTTGGAGCATTACTAGAACACATTCCTCGCTAAGAGGGAGTGTTGATTTGTGGTAGCATCGGATGTGCTCTAGCCATGAAAATTGGTGGAGAGGCTAAAGCACATGAGATCTCCAAGACCCAGAAATGGTTTGGAAAAATTCCACCCGGTTAGAGAGATATTAAAATAATTAATATTTTTAATGGGTATTAATATATAACTGGGTGAGAATGTTCTAAATGACATGGATCAAACCAAATCTAATCTTAGTCGTTGATTAGGGACTTAATCTCGGTCATTGAAGACTCAACAGGAAAAGTATAAGAGGAGTTTTGAGGTTTAGTTGGAAATACACCAAGATTGATCAATCAGTTCGATTTTCTGGAGCGAGATTTGCTAAGAAAATTTGAACCAGTGATCTAAGTTGCAATGAGGGAAGTGAGTACATAGCAGAGAGGCAGAGATAGTGCCAGAGGGTCAACGCAGTCACTGAGGAGGCTACGCAAAGGCAGCTAGAGACTATGCAGAGGCTGAGGGGCCTGCGTGGGTGATGCAGAAGGCCAGAAAGCTGATGCAAAGAGGCAGAGGGCTGACGCAAGGGGTTCCAGAGCTACATAGAGGCTAGCAGGGCTGACGCAGAGCCTTGGAGAAGCGTCAGAAGGATTTTCGTGGGGGAGACTAGTGTTGAGAAGTTGAATATCTACTTCCGAGAAGCGATATTACTATTGTGTAGAAATCTCTATTGGGTGAGCCAGTTTAGCACTATAGTTGTACTCGAGAAATCTGTATAATAATAAAACCCTCAAAACTTCTGCACCAGTTTTCCCGCATGGGGTTTTTCTAGGGACAATTGTCCAAAAATAACGGTGTCCCTTATGTGTTTGTCTTTATTTTAGTTGATGATCTGTATATCAATTGAGATTGCATTTGTGTGTATTTTCAGTATTTATATGGATAAATAACTTGTTAAGGAATAAACAAGTAAGTGAATTAAACTAGATAATGCACTAGGAATTTCTGACTTGTCAGACTTAGAAATTTCAACAATATCAATACTGCAGACATCCAAATTTGCGATTATTTACTTATACCTATATCTGAGGTTCCAACAAGTTTGACGACCAACTGTTGAGCCATTTGACCTGCCAACAAGTTGTTGGCATGTTTGAGCATTTGTGGGGTCTATCCACGTCAATTCTAAAATGAATGTGGGGACATTAATTTACTCATTTGGGAAAAAGATCACCCACTAAGCAAACAATTCACAAAAGGACGACCGTGGCATACTTCAATAGGGGTGTGGAGCCTTCTTTGGGCCACATTCCTATAAAATTCGATTAATAAACAAATTTAAGTCAAGATGAGGAAAGTCATTTGACTTTATATTCTCATAAATTTATTATATGTTTTTGGACTTATTTAGAAGCTTTTAATGAGAAGACATATTAGATAATGTTTTGGTTAAAGAGATAAGCATACATCCACTTTTCCGCTTAAATAATTAAAAATAGGACTTTTGGGTATGTGCATTCTTATATTGTGCTTTAAATAATAGTTAAATTGTTATTTGATTGTAGATGATAGGAACATTCTATTGGTAAGTTATGAGTTTATCTTAAGTGATTTGATTCATTGTATGTTTTAATGATTTTCTTAAGAAAATATATAGTTTGTGGGTTCCCCAGCCCGTAGGCTCCAAGTTCACAAACGGTGGGCATAGTCGACATTGTTTGGACTTCGAATATTTTATGTGATTTTCTTACTTTGCTAAGGTTGTGGTTAACATCTATTTTTCGAAATACATCTAGCCATCGTCAAAATTTCATTAAAAAAAAATATTCTCCAAAAATCTTTCCAGCATTGTATACTTGTATATTTGTAAATAGATTTTGTATATTAATTTTTTTTTGTAAATAAATTTTATTTTCGAACTCTTGTTTTGCAGCTGGGGTTTCGATTTTTTTTGTATATATTAGGGTTTTTGGGCACTTTATTTTTCATTTGTTCAGGTGAGTTTTAATATACATCTGATAATTTTTAAGGGTTTCAAGCTAAGTCACATGACACGAGGACACGAGACACGGAGGACACGTAAATACGAGTATTCGACACGAGACGGAGCAACCCCGGAAACAGGACGTGAGGGACACGTTTTATATCTATATATATATATATATATATATATATATATAATATATATATATATATATATATATATTGAAAAATGTTGAAATATAGTGCTCGATCCATATAGATATGAATCATGATGATATCTATTTAGTATTTAGTATACACTATTTAGTATTTAGTATTTAGTGATTTACTAGTTAGTTTATTAATTTACTACATCAATGGTGTTCATAGTTCAATGTTCATTGTTCACGCTATAAGTTTTGTTATTAACTTCATACAAGTTTGATCATGTTCAAACTTCACATAAGGTATTTTATGTAAATTTATGTGTTCAAACTTCATTGTTGACCAGAGCATTAATCGAGCTTTCCCCTCCCTTTAGACCTCGAAGGTGTAGTGAGCAATGAGCACATGACAGGGAGTTGGGATTTTTATTTCAACACACGATCTATACGTGGTCACTCGTGTATAATTAAGTTAAGTTCCGTAGGAATAACACAACTTACAAGAAATTTAAGTGCTCCAAACTCTCAGCAAAGTATGCAAACGCTCGTCTTCTACATCTCCAGGTCCAGGTTGATGTGAAGTTGTGAGCATTGCGCTCGAATCTGATGGAATTCCTCACATTGCACAACAAATTGGATTCCACCGATGAGCAAACTCAACTTCGATGGCGAAAAATGACAAAAAACCCCAAAAATAAACCATGTTGCAGGTTTTAAATGTCACTTTTCATGGGACATGTGTCGTAAGAACCAAAAACATTAAGGCATCTTTTCGACACGTCCAAAATATGTGTCTCAATTGGAGGACACGAAGGAAAACGTTTTCGACACGTTTTGGGGCGGTTTTCGTGTCTGATACATGAAATACGGGACACAAGACCCTGAGGGAGGTGTCCTGTGACTTAGGTTTCAAGGGTTTCTAGCCTTGGAATATTTTCATAAGGATGTCTAGAGGTGGATCTAGGTCTAGGAAGGCAAGATCCATCCTCCTTTTCTCCTCCAAGGTCAACGCTCAAGCCCAAGGAGAAGACGTCAGCCTTAAAGGAATTTCTTTGTGATGATTTGTGGAGAAATTTCAAGATCCGAAGTAAAATTTTGATTTTTGCAGGGGTTTGATAAAGTTTGTGGCTTTATTAACCTAGCATGACCTCCATTACCCTGGTCGCAGTTTTTTTTCTTTCCTTCTAGCTAATCCAATACCTTTGTTTGACTTCCAAACCCTTAGCGTGGCCCTAATCATCACGCCGTCAGCCCTTAAGGGCTTTTCCCCTTGAACCGCAAGCCTACTAGCCTTATCTTCCTTGATGGCTAAGTTGTCAGAAACGCCTAGGGGAGGACCTAGAAACATCGTTCGCCGGATCCGAAACGGGTCTAAAACGTACGAAATACATTTTTATGTCGTTTAATTCCCGTTTCTGTGACCATTGTTTTCTCCCGTGTTTTGGGGTTTTTTTAGCAATTTTGGCCCCTTTCCGGAAATCTGGATACAGATCCGATAAAATCATGATCCGTATCCAGAATTCCGGAAACAAATCAAGCTTTTAATCATCAGGAATGTTCCAAAACATCATGTTTTCACTTTAAAATTCGTGCAGCTATTCACTTTAGGGTTTCACCGTTCACGGTTTCACTTTTACGTTGTCCATTTAACAATTTGCTTTTCACCTTTTAACATTTTCCTTTCCAAACGTCGGACAACCGCATTGTGCATTGGAGCGTGGAAGTGGAGTTTGAGCTTGAGGAGTCGTCGACAGTTGCTAGTGGCCACGCGTTGAAGCGAACAGTGAAGGCTGAGAGTTTTCATCGTTCGAGGGTCACTGTTCGAGCTCGTTGTTCAGATTTTTTCGTTCAGGGGTCATCGTTCGATTTTTCAACTTTTCGTTGTTCGAGTTGGGGTCATCGACTGCTCGCTTGTCCGTTGGAGAAGGTTAGAAATGACAAATCCCATCGACTTACAATTACAAAGTTACAGTTTCCGAGTTTCGTAATCATGTTCCCAGGTTCTCGTTAATAACCGTAATCCCTGAGATTAATATAGTGGCAGTTGTTGGATGTCATACATTCTTTCAATTTTTATATTATTTTGTGCATTATTCCTGTTATAAGAATTCACACATTGTTGAATGCCCTAGCGGTTTGATAAAGCCTTAAGCCCAAAATTTGGTAAGACAAGTGTTTTCACATAAAGGGATATTACAAAAAAATTGTTTAGTTGCAGAGAGCTACATTTTTAATAAAACAAAATTCGTTGACCCCATCTACCATATATATTTTATGGGGTTTGGAGCAATTTATGAGAATTGTAATCAAGTCATGGAAAAAGAGATTGTTGGATACAACAAAGTTATTCAAATAGTTCACATTACCCGGAACAAGCTTTGGGGATGATTGGAGAGATACCCCAACTTCTAGGTGAAAGAACATGGGATGTCAATAGGGCATGTCAATTATAAAATCAAAACATCATGATTTTCAACATTGTAATGGGAATATAACAATATTACATTTTTTTTTTTAGAAACGCAAGAAAAACAAATGACAACGTTGCATAAGCATAATACTATAAGTATTGAAAATTCATACATACAATATCATAAATAAGATCATCACTTTGGATAAAAATCAAAAATGTTGTTCAACTCAAAATTAGTTAAATTACTAATCACAAATGAACACAAAGCCATGCTTCACTATTGCAATTTTTTTCATGGTTTGTTTATTTAGCAAAAAGCATGTTGACTAGTGGCTTTGTCTATTGCTTCCTTAGGTGGTCCATCACTAGCTTAGTTGTTCAGTGTTTCCACGTGCTCCAAAACTGGTGGATTGTTATCTTCCATGGGCTTTTCAAAGTTTGAATTAACAAATTGAACTTGATTAGAATTTTCAGATTGTTCACCTTTTGAGTTTTGACAAGTGAACAACCATGTTACAGTTACATAGCTCATTTGGTTCTGTCTCTAATGCAATAAGTAGTCTTTTGACTCGAGTCTTGAGTCTTAATAGTTAAGACCTCTTGTCACTTGTCACCTTTTTATTGGAGCATTTGATTCTTACCAAACTTTTAGTTTTAACTTTTAATAATGATTTTTTTCAAGGCTTGTAAGTTCGTAACTTGTTTTGAAATAATACACATTTGTCAATTTTATTTTGCAGTTTCATTTACATCATCATCATCATTCATGGAAACTTCATGTTCATCCATTCGTGAGGCAGAGACAATGGAACATGAAACTGAATCTGCCCCTAAAGTTCATCTAAAGTCACCACTTTGGAAATATGTAACTATTGTTGGGAAGATCCATGGAAGTGGATCATTGGCATGGGTTTGCAATGAGTGTAAAAAGGAGTATAAAGGATCATACACACGGGTTAAAGCACATTTGCTTGGGATAAAAGGCAATGGGGTTCGAATATGCAGTGGCCCACCTAAAGAGAATAGGACAGATGGAAATAGTTTGAGCAAGGAAAAACTTTCAAAATGTCAGAGAGAACAAGGCTAGGCATATGCTAAAGCTAATGAGGCAAATTCTACCTCCCATTTAAAACACCCAACAAGGTTGGGAGCATCTTCATCAAAGCCTCCACTTCATTCTCATGGAATTGTTTGTTCAAAGCGGTCAAATTTGGAACCATTTAAAAAGAGTTTTAATAATGATGCTCGATAGATAGCAGATGCAGCTATAGCTCAATGCATTTATGCAAATGGTCTTCCCTTTAACCTTGTGTGATCTCCTTACTGGGAAAAGATGATAAAAACAACAAATAAAATCCCAAGAGGGTACAAGAGCCCTGGATATGAGAAGGTACGCACCACATTGTTGAGTGTTGAAAAGTTAGATTTCGAGGCGAAATTAAGCCCCATTCATCATTCATGGCTCACTTCAAAGGTGTCCATCATTTCTGATGGATGAAAAGATCAAAGAAATAGGCCTTTGATCAATGTGATTGCTCAGAACCCACAGGGGGCAATATTTTTGAAGGCAGTGGATTGTGAGGGGCAGACAAAAGATTCTCAATTCATTGCTAACATCTTGATTGAAGCAATTGAATTGGTAGGGCCTGAAAATGTTGTCCAGGTAGTAACTGACAATGCAACAGTGTGTAAAGCAACAAGTCTAATTATTGAAGACAAATATCAGCGCATCTTTTGGACCCCTTGTGTTGTACATTCATTGAACCTCATGTTGAGCAAGATGGGGAAACAAATTGAGTGGATTCGAGTTATTTTTGAAGAGGAAAAAGAAATTCAAGCCTTTATCACAAACCACCACATGTCCCAAGGCATCTATAGGGAATTTGCTAAGTTGGAGCTCCTTAAGGTAACTATACTTTAAAGTTTATTTTATAAATTCTAATTTCTGACTCTAAATTCAAATATTTAAATTGGATTCTCAAATGTCATGATTCATGAATCATAATAGTTGTTCAATCAAATTATGATTTTTAATTTGTTGAAATTTGAAACATTGGCAATTTGCCACCTGCAGGTTGCCGAGACTTGATTTGCTTCTCACATCATAGTCTTCACAAGGCTTACGCAAGTGAAAGATGCATTACAATCAGTGGTATGCAGTTATCTTTGGAATCAATGGAGGCAATCCCAATCTGATAAAGCACAAGTAATGAAACAGTTGGTTGTTGATGATGAATGGTGGGATAGGGTGGAGTACCTCTTGACATTTACGAAGCCAATTGTGGATTTGCTCCGTATGTTTGACACAAATATGCCTAATTTGAAAGAGATGTATGAGGGCATTGATTCCATGATAGAGAAGATAATGTTGGTTATAAATGCCAAGGAGAATGACCTAGATGAATTCTTTTACAGAGAAGTAAAAGATATATTGACCAAAAAGTAGAAAAGATGACCACCCCATTCCACCTTTTAGCCTATGAAATGAATCCAAAATATTATGTTGCAAAGTTGCTAAGTGATCCAAAAAGAACCGCACCAAACAAAGACCCAGAAGTCGCAGAAGGATTTAAAAATGCTTTTAGAAAGCTTTTCGTAGATCCCAAAATTAGGCTTCGAATTCATGCACAGTTTTCTCATTTTGTGGGATCAGAGGGTTGGGGTTTTGATATTGAGTGTATGTGCGACAAGACTAGATTAAGTCCAATTGAGTGGTGGAACTTCTATGGTGGTGCACTTCCATATATCCAGAAATTGGCTATCAAGATCTTGTCACAAGTTGATAGTTCTTTTTCAGCAGAAAGGAACTGGAGCACATACGGCTTCATCCATTCAGTGAGGCGAAACAGATTGGGCTTTAAGAAGGTTGAGAATTCAAAAACTAGTGTATGTTCATTCAAACCTTCGCCTTCTATCACACAAGAGAGATGAATACAAATTTGGGCCCACCAAATTATGGGACGTGGAACCAGAGTTGCCTGACTTGGATATGACATGGATTGCCATGTCTCATATGAATTTGTTTGATGTGAGTCACCAATAGGTAGATCTTCAAGTGGACATGGCAGCGATGTTCCTAGTCCCACTTCTAGAGAGAATGTGGAACCTTCTAGTGCCATGAATGAAGACATATTTGATGATATGTAAATGTAATTTATGATAGTGTTTTAACTTTTAAATTTTTGAACAACCATATGAATTATGAATAATGATAATAGACTGCCAGTCATAGTTCATTTTGTACTTTGTAGTATTGTACTATGTAGTAATTAGTATGCATTATTAATTTTGGTAATGATGGTGTAACTTGTCATGTTGATAACTTGATTGTTGGACACCTAATCCTAAAGGGTTAGTGTGGAAGCCGAACTGACTAAGCAGTCCAAGGGACCTTGGGATCTGAATCCCAACGGTCACCAAATGTACTATAAATGTATATCAAATTGTTAATAAAATTGTATTGCATGCTTTATCTTTCTCATATGTTCTCCCTCACCATGTCTGTTTAACATGGTATCAGAGCGGGCGATTGCTGGTCCTGCTCCAATTTGAGCCACTTGTTTTGTGGTCTATATATGTCAGTTCTGGGTTACCTGACCTCTGCCTCCAACCTCTATCTGCCATCCCTACGCTCTCTGTTTGATATTCCTCTGACATGGTATCTCTGCGCTCTCTTACTGCCTGGTTTGAACGCCTGAACTGCTCCTGTTGAATGTGTTACGGTTCGATATTGAATGGTATGCGTAACGTTGTCCAGTGGTATCATCGTTTGGTTCATTGAATGGTTTATTGAACGTTGAATGGAATATGAACTGCTGTGCGCTTATTGAAATGTTATACGCTGTGGAATATCAACCGTTTTATTGAATGCTTTGGTATATGCGTTGAACATGAATCGTATCTAAGTTTGGATGCAGGCCACTTAAACCCCTATACCACCTGCTCAGTTTTCCTATGTGTTCTCCGCTGTGTCATAACTGTGTCGCTTAAGCCTAGCGTTTCGCTGCCATTTCTCTGAGATGTCAAAACTCTATTTTTTGTAACTCCTATTTTAAATTAGTCTCAGAACCGCGTTGCTTAAGCCTAGAATTTCGCTGCCATTTCTCTGAGATGTCAAAACTCTATTTTTTGTAACTCCTATTTTAAATTAGTCTCAGAACTGCGTTGCTTAAGCCTAGCGTTTCGCTGCCATTTCTCTGAGATGTCAAAACTCTATGTTTTGTAACTCCTGTTTTAAATTAGACCTGGCTTCTCACCTGCAACCCTTGGACTTTCTTTCCCTTGCTCCAACGCTGGCATTGGCCCATGCTCCAACGCTCTGCGACCTTAATGTTCGCTCTACCATTTTTCTACTCCCGCTCAGACTTCCTCAACGGTTTCGCTCTATATTGAGACCGTTGCATCTTCTGAGACCAAGTGACATAACTCTAAGTCTATGTGGGCAAGCAGGAACCCCGCACCATATACAACAGCCTTATCAATCATATTCTGCAAGACAATGAATTTAATTATTCCTGTGCTTCAACAACTACCTGGTCGATGAGCTACAGATTTTTTCATTCTATGGTTGTTGTAAAATGTTAGATGATACAGGGATATTGGAACAGAACAAAATCTCTTGTTTTTCTTGGAGGCGATCATAAAAACCACGCAAATGCAGAACAGATGGGTTGGGGCCCTACGGTGATGTCGGACAGGTGACAACATTTCAGAAAATATGGTTGGAGTGCTCACTGTGTTGAATAGTCTGAATGCAACCGCGCGATGCACATGATTTTGGGTTTTATTGAGAATCTGAATGTGGGACAGTGAGTCATAGTTCCAAGGTTTAGTGCTTTGGTTCCAGAATACAACATTCCTATTCTCTCATACCACTTGAGCACCACGCCTTCCATTAATATTAATACTGAATTTATATGGTATATTAACATTGATAAATATTCTAACGTGCAATCATTGATTGAGTTCATGTGGATATGCATGGAATTATTTCTGCATTGTTGTTTCACAAGCGACTGTGTGTTAAACTCCTACTGATTTGAGGCATTGCTAATGGTGAGTTAAACTCCATCCACGGTCATTGTTAATTGGTGCATACGTTAGAAGACTCCTCATGGTTGTAGTGTTTATGATCTCGCTCAATACAAAGAAATTAGATGTGAAAATGAGAAAGTAGATTTGTGCAGCAAAATATTTTCTGTATTTGTGGGTAGGAATGCAGTTGGCAAGTGGTTTCGTAAGGAAGGATTGCCATCATCTTTTCTTTCAAGGTTTGGTATTTTATTTGAAGATCGCAAAGGTCCAGCAAAGTGTTGAATTTTTGAAGGGCTAGAATAGTGAGCGCTGGTCAATTTCAGAGAATAGGCAAAGTTGCTCAATTTGTTCGCAGTGTATTGATTAAGTTGGTTAATTGTGCTCTTTAAATAAAAATATTCTGGCGTCTTATATTAAAGTGTTGAAAGAGCAAGGTGATAAATTGTAGACTGGAACAGCTTTTATCTTGGAATATTTGCTGAAGGAGTTACCACTTCAAATGGAGAAATCTTAGCTAGCAAGTGCAATTACCATATTAAGAGAGATTGGTCCTTGTGTGTAACATAATTGTTTTTGAGATGCACAATTGCAAAACCCAGTCGCTTCAGTCGCTTCATTTTCCTGTCTGTTGCTGATTATCCAGATTTATGTTCTGCGGCTTCTTTGGTGCCGTATCAAAACTGTTAAATCTTGTTTTGCAAAATAATCATATGTTTAAGACGCATGGTTTCCATAGCAGCCAGATGCTCTGAAGTTTGAAGTTGAGGACAGCACTCATCTTCACATTTTTTTCAGATCTTGTAGTAAGAGTACAATATTATTTTTCTGTTGTTGTTGCCTCAGTTGTGTTTTTTAAGTGACATTGAAGAAAAATGGCCAGACTTGAAGATGCATTAAAGTTATTGAATATCTTAATTCATTCCACTGTTGATGAGATGGTCAAAGTTAACAAAGAAATTCTCTTTGACATCCAAACCTCTCTGCAAACTGCACATGAGAATATTGAGTTTTTGCAGCTTGAGACAAAGCTGCAGCAAGAAGAACTACAACAATGGAGTCATCTTTCTGAACCTGTTTCTGTTCAGAAGATTGAAACAGACTCCCATAAACAGCAATTTAATAATGTTCTTGTTCATTCAAATAAAGCAGCAGTTGTACATGCAGATGCAGAAACTCAGTCTGCACTTCCCAAGCCCATCATCAGACCTTGG
>APFE031562336.1:566191-661327 GCA_000404065.3 Pinus taeda | reverse complement strand
CTCAATTTCAAACATTATGATCTTGATGATGCAACTTTGTTTGTCAAGAAGGTTGGCAAAACAGTTGTATATCTTGTGGTATATGTAGATGATCTTTTGATGACAGGGAATAATGAGAGCTACACTGCATCCATAAAGAAGGAATTGAGGAAAGGTTTTGAAATGACTGATTTGGGCTATGTTCATTACTATCTTAATATTGAAGTAACTCAACATCCGAAGTCCATATTCCTTTCTCAAAAGAAGTACATTGCATATCTGTTAAACAGGTTTGGCATGACTAAATGCAATCCTCTGACTACTCTAATGGAACAAAACTTAAAGCTCACATCAATTGAAGGAAAAGAATTTGAGGATGCAACAAAGTATAGACAGCTTGTAGGAAGTCTCAACAACCTAACTACTACCAGACCAGACATTTCGTTTGTTGTTGGAATCCTCTCCAGGTTTATGCAAAAGCCGTGTGAGGGACATTGGTCTGCTGCAAAAAGAGTTCTAAAGTACTTGAAGGGAACTCAAGACATTGGAATCAAGTATACACAGGTGGGCGACTTCAGCGTGATTGGATACTCTGATTCAGACTTCGATGGAGATAAAGAAACTGGGGTATCTATTTCAGGTTACGCTATGAGTCTTGGGTCAGGAGCTGTCTCCTGGAGATCACGCAAACAATCAATTCCAACAGATTCCACAACAGATGCAGAATATGTGGCAACAGCTGAGGCAACAAAAGAAATTGTGTGGCTAAGGAAAAAATTTTAAGATTTGCAAGTAAAACAAGTACAATCGACTCCACTCATGATTGACAATACCTCGGCAATAGAGTTAGCAAAGAACCCAAAGTTCCATGATCAAACGAAGCACATCAATACAATTTATCATCTAATTCAACATCATGTTGAGGCCAAAACAATCCATCTTCGCCATTGTTCCACTAATGAACAGATTGCAGACATCTTCACCAAAGCGCTTAGAAGAGAAAAGCTTGAAAGATTCAAAACGATGCTTGGACTCACCAACATCCCTTCATATTAAGGGGGGGAATGTTGACACCTAATCATAGGGATTGGGTGAACAGCTGTAATTAATGTAAATAAATAATAAAGGAAATGGAGAGTCACTGGGAGATGAACTGAACAGTCACTCCCTCTTGTATATAATAATGAACAAACTAAATGAATGAGATAATCAAATTTGAGGAGTTACCTCCTAGTCTGACAGGGAGGATGTACCTCCCCACTTTTGATGGTTCATCCAAGTGCATAGCTAGGGCATGGATTAAGAAGTTGGACATATACCTTCAAGCTTCAACTTAGACGAATGACGAAGGTACAAGCCATTAAAATGGCTACTCTGCACTTGGAGGGAGCAGCACACGACTGTTGGTTCCATGGCTTGACCACACTATGGCATGCCAGCATGACTTCCTATGAGGACTTCACACAGAGGGTTGTGGAGTGTTTTGATAGGGGAGATCTAGAGGTACATTTCAAGGAGCTGACGTAGCTCAAACAGACAAGCAACCCAGAGCACTACAGCATGACTTCCTATGAGGACTTCACACAAAGGATTGTGGAGTGTTTTGATAGGGGAGATCTAGAGGTACATTTCAAGGAGCTGACGCACCTCAGACAGACAGGCAACCCAGAGCACTACATATCAAAATTCTTGAGAGCATCAAGGATGGTGTCAGATTTGTCAAATGTCAAGAGGGTCTTCACCTTTGTTGAGGGCTTGGTTGAGCTGTTGCATGGGTTAGTGAGGTCCAGTAGGCCCACCACTTTATAGGAGCAGTGTCTTGTGCCAAGGATTTACAGGATGCAATCCCTAAGGCTAGGGAACCAGTTTCACCCCGAGCTCCTTTCCCACAAAGGGGTCGTGACACTAGACCTCCACCACAGCAAGACTTCCAAGGGCGTGGGTAGTTGAATGATGAGACCCAGAGAGATCTTCGCAAGAGGAAGTTGTGCTTCACATGCCAAGAGCCATGGGCACCAAGGCTACAGATGTACCAAGAGCAAGGCCCACTACATAGAGGTGTTTTCTGATAATGAGTCGAAGGATGAGGCAGAGCCGGAGATAGGAGCTGGTGATGATGAGCCACAGGCAATAGGAAGAGGAGGAGGAGGAGGCCCAACACCCCCACCAAGAGGGGCTTCTTTCTTGTCGACAGCAAGGGTTATCGTTGCACTTTGGGGAGTGTCGAAGTACCTCACACTGAGAATCAAGGGCAACATGTTTCAGTGTTACTAGACAGTGGGGTTGTTGATTTGCGGTAGCATCGGATGTGCTCTAGCCATGAAAATTGGTGAAGAGGCTAAAGCACATGAGATCTCCACGACCCATAAATGGTTTGGACAGATTGTACCCGGTTTGGGGGATATTAAGATAATTAATATTTTTAATGAAATTCCTAAGTCTAAGCTTAGGAAAAATAAAATATTAATGGGTATTAATATAAAACTGGGTTAGAAGGTTCCAAAAGACATGGATCAAGCCAAATCTAATCTTAATTTTTTATCAGAGATGTAATCTCGGTCGTTGAAGGACCAACAGGAAAGGTATAAGAAAAGGCTTGAGGGTCAGTTGGAGAATACACCAGAGTGATTAGTCATTCATTTTGCTAGAGCGGGGTTGCTAAGCAAAGTTGAATCAGTGATCAGCGGCAAGGGGCAGAGAGGCAGAGACAATACTGAGAGACCAGCGCAGAAGCAGAGAGAGCGAGAGCAGTAGCCAGTCCAGGCTACGCAGAGCCTAGCAGAGATAGTGCAGAGGCCAGAGCGACTGTGTCATCCACGCAGAGGCTACTCGAGTGATGCTGAGGGTCCCAGAGGCTGCGCAGTGCCTTAGAGGCTGACGCAGAGGGTCCTGGGGCTAACGCAGGTCAGCAGGAGGCTAACACGGAGACCAGAAGGGCCAACGTTGAGCTTTAGTTGTGCCGAAGACAGTTTTGTGCGACAGGTTTTCTGAATACCTGCTTCCGGATATAGAGGTATTGCTGCCGTGTATTTTTCTCTATCGGGTGAGCCAGTTAGGCACCCAGTTGTACTCAAATAGACTGCATAATAATATAACCCTCTAAATAGTTGCACCGGTTTTCTCGCATTGGGTTTTTCCAGGGACATTTGTCCAAAAATAACGGTGTCACTTGTGTGCTTATTTTCTTTCAATTGATGATCTGTAGATGTTGTGACTACATTGTGTTTATTTTGGCATATAATGTATTAAATAACATGTTCGAATTTAAATAAGAAGAAGAAATAAACCAGCAGAATACAGATTAATTTTCTAATGGCCAGACTTAGAAAATTCAACACGGTATCAGAGTGTGGTTGCAGATCACAAAAAACTGAAGGCATCTGCTGAGCAGAGCATTTGCAGTAGAATCAGTTGTCCTGAGTGACAGTAGTTGATCCTTGCGGAAGCAACAGAGGAAGGGTTCACGCAGAGGGACTGCGTCATCAGTCTGGGACAGAGAGAGGCAGTGCAAAGGCTAAGGAGCGCAGAAATAGGCTCACACAGAGCCATGCAGAGGCCAAGAGGGCTAACGCAGTTGGCTGAGGGAGCTGATTTGTCGGTGTCGCGATTGTGCAGAGCCAAGAGGCTCAATCCTTTAGTTGTTGGGGAGAAGGAAACTGTGGGCATTTTGCGAGAGCGAAGCCGACGGGGTACTGTGGTTAGAACAATATCCAATAGGGCTAGACCAAGGTAGAGGAAGTTGCTGCCGAGGCAGATTTCTAGCCAAGGAATCTGGATCAATGTTGCAATTACACAAACGATCAGAGAGGAGCAATTTGACAGTTGACAAAAATATTTCCAGGAGGGAAATCGGGACTCAGAGGGAGTCCAGAAGAGAACTTCCATACATGAAGTAGAGAGACTCAGCAGGAGTCGAACCAAGAACTTCCAAACGGGAAGTAGAGAGACTCAGCAGGAGTCGAACCGAGAACTTCCAGGCAGGAAGTAGAAAGACTCGGAGGAGTCGACAAAAGAGCAGCGAGATAGCCGTGAATGGACTGAGAGATCAGGACAGGTTGGACGAAGCATATAACTATGTGGTCTGGAAGGCTAGGATCTTGTCCATTCTAGACAGACATCATATCAAGGGCTTCGCCTTGAGACTGATGGCTATGGCAGTTGACCCAGTAGCTAATGAGAGGTACGAGGAGGCAATGGCGAAGGAAAAGTGTATCATCCTTGATGGGGTCAAGGATCATGTGGTCCCACATATTGCCAAGAAGGAAACGAAAAAAGAGATATGGGACACTTTGAAGACATTGTACCAGCATACTTCCGTGTAGAGGAAGATGCTCCTAGAGAGTCAACTAAGGTCATACCAGATGCAGAAGGGAGAGCAGATCGATGTCTTCCTCGGTCGGTTGAAGGAGATCCGTGACCAACTGACTTCCATAGGCGGGAGTTGATGGTAAGGAACGCACTCAATGCAGTCTCTGAGGATTGGGAGACAATTTTCCAGAGCATACTGAGCAGGACGAGTCTTCCGAATTGGGAAGAACTGTGGGTGACTCTTCATCGCGAAGAGATTAGATGGCCGACCAAGGCGGGAAGTAGTGGCAAAGGGATCAAGATCAAGAAGGAATAGGAAGAGGATGTGGCTCTAGCATCTGCGGGAAAACAGGAGAAGAGGAAGAAGAAGGACCTCTCCAAGGTCAAGTGCTTCCAATGTGGGGAATTGGGTCACTATGCGAACCAGTGTCCAAGGAAGAAGAGTAAAGGAGAGGCTTCTAACTCAAAGGCAACACCAGCGAAGGCGAACAAAGAAGTCGAGGAGGATGACAATTGTGCCATGAGTGTTCATGTGCCACTTGAGAAGAAGTGGGGAGACATCGAGCTATAGTCAGGAAGACTATAGGCTATGAGGGACAGGATCCTTGAGGTACCCAACCTCTTGGATTGTACCTTGCTACAAGAGCCCCGAGGAGTAGTCGGATTGGCAGATGTAGGTAGAGCTGGATGCGGATGAAGCAGCAGAGAGTGCTACAGTGCAAGAGTCCCCAGGCAGCGCGAGGCTAGCAGGCTGCAACAGTGCGAAAGGCAAGGGAGTATTGTACCAGTCCAGGATGGCATAGAGAGGTGTGCAACGGTGCAAGATGCAAGGAGTTGTTGCAGCAGGGCAGAGGTCAGTAGAGGGAGCACTTGTGAGTGGCAAAGGGAGCTTCAGCATCAGGAGTGTTTCTAGCATGACAGGGATGTCAGAAGTTGGGTGAATCAGTTACTTACTTCTCAGTAACTGAGTTGCAGTGCAGTAGTAGTATGTAGTAGCATGATGCAGCATGATGAGAGGGGATGCAATGTTGGGAGGATGGACTAGCAACAGCACGCATGCAAAGGGAGTTGTCGTACAAATGCAGCAATGGCAGTGGTAGGGCCATGGACAGCAGTACAGGATGCAGCAATGCTGAGGATGTTGGGCGGGGAGGCCTAGCATCAGCACAGGAACAAATGCCAGATAATCAGGGTGATGCTCAGTGTGGAGTATTACTAGAGCACAATCCTCGCTAAGAGGGACTGTTGATTTGGAATAGCATCAGATGTGCTCTAGCCATGAAAACTGGTGGAGAAGCTAAAGCACATGAGATCTCCAAGACCGAGAAATAGTTTGGACAGATTGTACCAGGTTTGGGAGATATTAAAATAATTAATATTTTTAATGGAGTTCCTAAGTCTAAACTTAGGAAAAATAAAATATTAATGGGTATTAATATAAAATTGGGTTAGAAGGTTCCAAAAGACATGGATCAAGCCAAATCTAATCTTAGCCATTGATCAGAGATGTAATCTCGGTTGTTGAAGGACCAATAGGAAAAGTATAAGAAGAGGCTTAAAGGTAAGTTGGAGAATACACCAGAGTGATCAGTCATTCATTTTGCTAGAACAATGTTGCTAAGCAAAGTTGAATTAGTGATCAGCGGCGAGAGGTAATGAGTACGAGGCAGAGAGGCAAAGACAATACTGAGAGACCAATGCAGAAGCAGAGAGAGTGAGAGCAGCAGTTAGTCCAGGCTACATAGAGCCCACCAGAGACAGCGCAGAGGCCAGAGGGACTGCGTCATCCACACAGAGGCTGTTGGAGTGACGCAGAGGGTACCAGAGGCTACGTAGTGCCTCAGAGGGCTGACGCAGCGGGTCCTAGGCCTAGCGCAGGTTAGCAAGAGGCTAACACAGAGGCCAGAAGGGCCAGCACTAAACTTTAGTTGCGCTGGTGTTAATTTTAGGTATGTTCTATGCTAGAGCAATTTATTTCAATTTTCAAAGTTAGCTCATTGTCATTTCCAGATTAGCAATCACATCAGCATTAAAGTCAAGTGCAGATAGAACATAAATATAAATCGCAGAAGACAAGCCAAGACAAGAGGACACAAGATGTGGCACTAGCCAGGGAGAAAACCCAATGTGGGGAAACCCTTGATCAATTCTTCTTTTATGTTCTTCAACTGATTCTCTAAGGTGACTCGTTCACCTATCATAGTGCTACATCTCGTCTATTTGCTGCACATTACCGCGTGACACCTTGTTGTACTGTCACATGTGTTGAACCTCGATGACTAAGCTGCTCCCATATTCATGCTGCTCATCATGTTGCATCTTCCATGGTCTTATTCATCATTAAGCTGCCCATGCTCATGATCTCATTCATCATTATGTTGCCCATGCTCATATCATCATGCATCATTATGCTGCCCATGCTCATATCATCATGCTGCTTATTATGCTACCCATGATCTCATACATCATGCTGCCCATACTCATATCATCATGCATCATTATGCTACCCATGCTCATATCATCATGTTGCTTATTATGTTGCCCATGATCTCATACATCATGCCGCCTTCCTTCAAAGACAGATGCTCCGACTGTTTCAGCAGTTCCCGGTAGTTCCAGCTTTTCTGGCAATTTCGACAGTTCCAGCTTTTTCGACTTCTTCCATTTTTCCAGTATTTCCAGCTTTTCCGGCGTTTCCGGCAGTTTTGGCTTTTCTGGCAATTCCGACTTTCCCGCTTTTCCAGCGTTTCTGGCTTTTTCAGCGTTTTCGGCTTTTTCGGCGATTCTAGCTTTTCCGGCAATTCCAGCGTTTCCGGTGTTTCCGGCTTTTTCGGCAATTCCAGCGTTTCCGGTGTTTCTGGCTTTTCCGCAAGTTCCGGCTTTTCCAACAATTCCAGCTTTTCTGGCTTTTCCGACTATTCCAGCTTTTTCGGCTTTTCCTTATGATCTCTCCTCCTACTAAAACCCAAAAACAAGCAGAGAGAGGAAGAGATCCGAGTGTGTGTAGAAATGACTTGAAGTCCTCTTCTATTTATACTAAAACGTAGAGAATGAATAGACATGATTGTTGGTCTTTTGAGCCTACATAAGTTGCTGGTTGACTTAACAATTTGTCCATAACATAAATAAATTCATAACTTCATAAATATTTATCGCAATCAGATGATCTTTAGATCTATCCTACACCTCTCAATGAGAGGGATCCAGTAAAAATATCAGTTGCCATAAATAATATGACCCACATGGAGTTTGGCCCTAGTTTCCAATTTTAACACTCCCTCTCAACTAGGGAGAACTCCATCTGTTGATCCATATGTCCAACTGTACTATCTCTGCCATTAGTGCCCTGCACTGCTCTGCTCAGCTCTATTGGTTCTGCTCAACTCTGTTGGCTCTGCTCTGCTCTACTCCGCTCTATTGGCTTTGTTGACTCTGCTCTGCTCTGCTCAGCTCTGTTGGCTCTGCTTTAATCTGCTCAACTCTGCTGGTTCTGCTCTGCTCTGCTCAGCTTTGTTGTCTCTGCTTTGCTCAACTTAGCTCTGTTGAACCATGAAGAAGAAAAATTGATCAAGAATGAGTCATACCATTCTCCACTGACCCGAAGTCAGTCTCACAGTGTGTACCACTGGTCCCAGACCAGTCCTCAACCGACCCGAAGTCAGTGTCATAGTAGGTACAACTCCTACCACTGGTCCCAAACCAGTACTCTACTGACTCGAAGTTAGTCTCAGAGTATGTACCACTGGTCCCAGACCAGTCCTCAACCGACCCAAAGTCAGTGTCATAGTGGGTACAACTCCTACCACTGGTCCCCGACCAGTATCATTGATTCCAGATCAACAAAGGTCATCCTAGCATAGGGAGTACAATAGATACAGTGATGCGTCCATCGGTACTACTATGGTCCCTATCCTCATTTCCCTGCTCATTGATCAGATGAGAGGTACCTCCCATGAGTCCCAGACTGCATGGTAGGATGCCTCGACACGAGAACTTAATCAATCCTGTCCTCATAGGAGAACTAATCATCCTGCTACAAAATCGCCATGGAGAACACATCATCCAGGCCTCACAAGAGAACTAATCATCCTGCTACACAATGTCAGGGAGAACACATCATCCAGGCCTCACAGGAGAACTAATCATCCTGCTACACAATCGTCATGGAGAACACATCATCCAGACCTCACAAGAGAATTAATCATCCTACTACACAATCGTCATGGAGAACACATCATCCAGACCTCACAGGAAAACTAATCATCCTGCTACACAGGAGAGTGAATCATCCTGTCCCACAAGAAAGCGAATCATCTTGTCCCACAAGAAAGCGAATCATCTTGTTCATCGGAGAGAGAATCATCCTATCCACAGGAGAGCAAATCATCCTGTCCCACAAGAGAGCGAGTCATCTTGTCCCACAAGAGAGCGAATCATCTTGTCCACAGGAGAGCGAATCATCCTGTCCACAGGAGAGTGAATCATCACAAGAGAGCGAATCATCTTCTCCACAGGAGAGCGAATCATCCTGTCCACAGGAGAGTGAATCATCCTGTCCTAGTGTGCACCACCAGGGGAGGGTGAGTCACCCTATGGTCGTATGTTGCTCCAATAAGAACCACAAGCCCCCAGAGCTCCCAGAGCTCAATGTATGCAACATGCAGGACCCTTTTACAAGGGTCTCTCGATGACTCCAAGTCGTTCGGAAAAATCACAAATTTGATCTTTCCCCGGGGCTCTAACAAAGTGTAGTGACCTGTACATCATCTCAGTGCGATGGAGCCTCCTTGCTCATCGACTTACCATATCCCAGATAAGGTAGTATATGATGCCTATCTGCTAGAGCAATCATTGAATACGGGATTCCTCAATAATCGAATCCCACCTCTGCTTGTCACAGAGAATCACAGTGGTATTCATCATGTGTACTCACTGAAGAGTTTCCACAACCAGGCAACTTCATACGAGGTCATACTCGTAGTTATGAATCCGATCTCGGCAGTACTTATAACAACCGATTTCTGCTTCCTGCTCATCCATGATATCGAAGAAGAATCCAAAGAGAACCAGCACTGAGAAGTGCTCTAGTGATCCTCCACACTGCCTGCCCACTCAGCGTTCGAATAATCATGTAGTTTTCATATTTCTGGCAGTGTATCTCAATCCATGAGAGATTGTACCCCGAAGATATCTTAGAGGATTCTTGGCACCAATCTAGTGAGGCTCAACCAAATATGAGCTCACCATGCTAACTGCAAAACATATGTTCAGACGGAAGTTGGCCAAGAACATCAACGTGATTTGAGTTTATGAAACTCAAAGGCATTTGCCAAATCTGGTCCAACATCACTACCATATAACTTCTAAAAGTTAATATCCTCGAGGTAGTCACAGGCTTGTAGTTTATCATTCCACATTCAAAATCTAACTCCCTCTTACTTCTGCAAATGAGAGGGTTTTCACCTGTCAGAAATAGGTCGTCCTTATGAGGTGCCAATATGAGAGGTCTATCATCCACAACCTTCGGGTAATGGTTTGGATTGGTTTCACTCCTAGTGAATCTCAACCTCATCAAACAGCTATCAATCCTCTCATACTACGCCCACGGTGTTTTGCTTCAAGCCATAGAGTGCTTTCTTCCACCTATATACATGAGATTCCCGTTCATGAATCTCAAACTCCATGGGTTGTTCCAAACCTATGGACCTACTACATGAGGGGAATGGTCCGCTTGTAAGATTATCCTTCGGTACATCTCAGACATGTACCTTCATGCTATTTTTGAATTCAAAAATCCTGGTCACCATCTGACTCACAGATCTCCGGTGTTGAGTCAATGGACATGGTTCTCAGTGGACTTGATACAACCCTGAACTCTAGAACATCTTTGAAAAATCTATTTTCAAACACGTACCTTTCCATCGATGAGTGCCACCCTGAAACCTTAAACTTCCATTTCCAAGATGGACACCAGGGTCTTGCGATCAGGTACATAAAAGAGATTCTGGGGTTCCTTGCTTTCTTTGAAGAGTCGACCATTTCCTTGATGACCTGCATTACTTATCATTCCTCTGATCATTGAAGATGTCCCTAGAATGATTGTTATCTTCATCGAGAGATGTGTCTCTGCTATTCGGACACTCCTTGCATGATGGCCGAACTTATTGCAACCAAGGCATCTGCCTTTCCTTCCCTCCTTAGATCTGAACTTCCCAATGAAGTGATCTTTAAGTAGGCCATCAGAAACTTCCGCTGTGCCATTCTAATAATATTCTCTGCTTCCACTTCACCCTCGATGAATTTGAACCCATTGATCCTTTTGTCTTGTCCTAACTGTTGTCGGTGATTGCTCTTTCACTCTTGCTTGGGCATTGTCTTCACCTCAGCGCTGATACCATGTTAATTTTAAGTATGTTCTATGCTAGAGCAATTTATTTCAATTTTCATAGTTAGCTCATTATCTTTTCCAGATTAGCAATCACATCAGCATTAAAGTAAACTGCAGATAGAAAATAAATATAAATTGTAGAAGACAAGCCAAGACAAGAGGACACAAGATGTGGCGCTAGCCAGGGACAAACCCCAATGTGGGGAAACCCTTGATCAATTCTTCTTTTATGTTCTTCAAAGTTCAGCAAGGAAAGAGAGAGAGAGAGAGAGTACATTTACAATAGAAGTCAACACTTTGACTTTTGGTATCGGTAGAGATCAATTGAAGACATATTGCTTCAACTGATTCTCTAAGGTGACTCCTTCACCCATCATAGTGATGCATCTCATCCATTTGCTGCACCTTACCATGTAGTACCATCATGCTGCATCATGCATCATCATGCTGCTCATGATCTCATATATCACTGAGCTGCCTATACATCATGCTGCCCACGATCTCATACATCATTATGCCCATGCATCATGTTGCCCATGATCTCATCTATCAGGCTGCCCATTCATCATGTTGTTCATGATATCATTATGCCCATGATCTCATATCATCATGTTGCTCATAATGCTGCCCATACATCATGCTGCTCATGATATCATTATGCTGCCCATGGTCTCATATCATCATGCTGCTCATAATGTTGCCCATACATCATTCTTTAGTTCATATACATATCATCCTTAGCTGCTTGCTATGGCTTGTAGCCTAGCAAAGCAGCCAGGCTATAGTACCACGCAATCCCATTATTGACTCAGGGCTGCGTACTTCACACAGCGTATTGGTATTCCTCTTGGCAGCTACAGGTTTCCTTTCATTGTTGCGTATAATAATTGGCAATGCTGCGTTTCACTGCGGCTATTCCACTGCGGCTTCATCAAATCTCCTTCAAGTATGCCGAGAGCCCAGAATGTATGATACTGCTGCGTTTCACTGCGGCTTCATATATATATCCAATACATAGATTTATGTTGTTCTTTCTGCCTTCTTCCACGATGTCTTGAGGCTATCCTTGATGCGGCTCCTTCATGTATGATCTGCAGCTACCTAAGTGATTATGACTGTGGCTCTACCTTCATACTTGGTTGCGGTTATGACTGAGGAATGACGACGTGGAAAGTATTGTATGTACAAGTGTTTCCATGGCAGCGTATATGGCATCACGTTGACTATGTATAGGAGTCTCCATTGTTGCGTATAGGGCAACTATGTATAGGAGTCTCCATTGCTATGTATATATCTCCATTTACAGCGGAATAGGTGTCTACATATATGTGCGTATATGTCTCCATTTACAGCAGAATAGGGAATTCAATTTGTGTCTTGAATCTTTCCTTTACTGCGGCAAGATCTCACTCAACTACATCTAGGATCTTCTCCTTCATGACTATAATTTAGGGCTCCATATATGTCCTTCACCTTCACTGCATTTAGGGCATCATCCAACGTATATTTTAGGTGTCCCTCCTTCTCCAAAACCCAAGACATGGAGAGGAGGAGAACACATGAAGAGGATGTGTGCTACAAATGATTTCAAATCATCTATATTTATACTAAAATGTAGATGATGAATAGACACGACTATTGGGCTTTTGAGCTTACTCAAGTTGCTGGTCAGCTTGATAATAATTCCATAATCAAAATTAATTCATATCTCCATAAATACTTATCAGAATTGGATGATCTTTAGATACCTACACCTCTCAATGAGAGGGATCCAATAAAAATATCAACTGCTATAAATAAGCTAACCCCCATGGAGTTTGGCCCTAGTTCCCTATTTTAACATATGTGCATCTGGAGATCTTTCTCCTCAGGTCACTGAAAAAGTATCACACCCTGTCATGTGGAACAAGGCACCTGAGTTCAAACACCACACACTCCCCATCATTGTGTTGGCCATGCATGCGATAAGGGTAAAGTCAATCTCGAACTATGAAGCCAAGGATTCACCTGCTGCTCCTCCTGAGGTCTTATTGCTTTCCTTTTTGTGTGGACACTACGTGGCATAGTGTCCAAATTCATGACAATGGAAGCATTTAATTTTGGACAAATCTTTATTCTTGCTCCCTTGGATGGATTCTGGTTTGGTTTGAGATTTCTTCCCTTTAACTTTCTTTCCATTTCCAACAAATGCAAATTTTTCTTCATCCTCACCCTTGGATAAAGTCCCATCTTTGGTATTCCGCCTTATTTCCTCCTTTACGAAATCAGATCATAAGGGTTCCCAA
Source organism: Pinus taeda (assembly GCA_000404065.3). Lineage (NCBI taxonomy): Eukaryota > Viridiplantae > Streptophyta > Pinopsida > Pinales > Pinaceae > Pinus > Pinus taeda. The sequence goes on along the minus strand of APFE031562336.1, from coordinate 648,367 downwards.
TTTGATAGTTTCTCTCTCCAGTTCACCGAATCTTGGTAACTATGCCAACTCTTGGGTAGGCCTATAAAGGTTAGGCTTACCAAGTCATCATCTGAAACAGTAACACCAACTACCGCAAACTCATCACGAACTTGTGTGAACCTACTCAGATACTGCTGAATACTGTCATTCTTTGGCATCTTGATGTTTCGAAGTTTATCCTTGAGCGCCAATTTCCTATGGTCGCAACTATTCTAGAATAGGTTTGTCAATGCTTGCCACATTGCATAAGGAGTTTCTTTCCCATGGATATTTGTGACAATGTGGTCTCGTACTCCCTCCAAGATTATTCTCCTTGCCTTGGTTACATCTTTCTTCCATTGAGCAAGGTTCTAGGCATTGTTGATTTTGGGTAGCATTGTATGTGCTCTAGCTCCAAAATTTTGTGGAGGGGCTAGAACACATGAGATCTCCAAGACCCAGAAATCATTTGGAGAAATTCCACTTGGATGAGGAGTTATTAAAATAATTATTATTTTTAATCAGTTCCTAGGTTTGAATTTAGGAAAATAAAAATATTAATGGGTATTAATAAAGATATGGGTGAGAAGCTTCTAAGAGACGAGGATCAAGTCTGTTTTAATCTTAGCCATTGATTAGAGACTTAATCTCGGCCGTTGATTCATCAACAGGAAAAGTATAAGAGAAGACTTGAGATTCATTTGGAGACACACTAGGAAAATACTCAGTGACTTGAGGGAAATCGATTCTCAAGGAGGAGTTTGATTTCAGAGAGAGAGTTGCAGGGTGAAGGAAGATGAGGGTTTCAACATCAGTCAGAGACTGAGGAGGAGGTGACACAGTGCCTCAGAGAGACAACGCAGAGGGAGAGCTCTGAGAGACAGTGCAGGCAGGGACAAAATCTCATGCAGTCTTCACACAAATGATACAGAGATGACATAGTCCTCACGTAGATGATATAGGGGTGACGCAGTGAAGGATAAAGGGTCTCTGTGGTGTCAAAATTTCTCCTAGATGAGGAGGAAAATTATCTCAGGTGTTTTCTTGAAGGTTTCTCTATGTACTGCAAAATTATTCCTTGTAAATAGTTTGTTGTTGAAGAATAATAAATAAAGCCTCATTTGCTGCACCGGTTTTCCCGCATTGGGTTTTTTCTGGGGACAAATGTCCACAAATAACTGTGTTGATGTGATTGATTTTTGTGCTTATATATCACTGTTATTTTTCTCTATGCTCTTATGTGATAACTGCATTAGAATTTCGTGTCAGAAATTTTCACATGGTATCAGAGAAGAGATCTAGCAATAGGAGTAAAGAATCTGCGATGAGCCAGGAGCATGATGTCGAGGCATCAACTCAAATGGACCCACGCATATCTCCAAAGGGAGAAGAGAGCACGAGGAACATGGATCATGATTATTCTATGTTAGCTTCCAGACTGGAAGAAGAAGTCGCTTGCTTAGCGAGTTCTGCCTCCTCTGAGGTTTGGTATATAGATAGTGGAGCTTCCTGGCACATGATAGGAGTACAAGAATGTTTTTTGAATTGTCAGGAAGAAAGGATGAACTTCCAGATCACCATGGGAAATAAGTCAAAATGTACCCATGTAGGAAGAGGTACTGTAGTATTTCAAACAAAAGCAGGGATTGGCTTCAAGCAACCAATGTGCTGCATGTGCCGGGATTGGGGATGAACTTACTCTTTGTATCTAAGCTTCAAAACAAGGGTTATGATGTTTTCTTCATTAAGGAGAAAGTATATGTCAAACACCTGAGTTGGAAAAAGAAGTCCCAGATTGGAGTCAAAAGTAACAAGTTGTATAGATTACACTGTTACAGGTAGAATCTCCAATGGCACTGATAGGCAACTCTGTGGAAAAATATTTGAATGAACTATGGCACAGGAGGATGGGACACTTACACCATGGGGCTCTAAGAATTCTCAGGAGAACAGTATCAGGAATTCCAGAGTTGAGTACCAAATGAGATGATGTATGCAGAGGATGCACGCTAGGCAAGTACGCCAAAGCTGCATTTTCCAGAAGCAACAATAGGGCTAAGAGTGTCCTGGGATTGATACACTCAGATATCTGCGGACCCATGTCCACAAGAGCTCTTAGTGGTGTCGAGTACTTCGTCACCTTCATTGATGACCATTCCAAAAAGACTTGGATCTACTTTCTAAAAATCAAGGATGAGGTTTTTGGTTGATTCAAAGAGTTCAAGGCTCTAGTTGATAATCTGACAGGAAAGAAGATAAAGATATTGCACTAAGACAATGGTGGACAATACATCGACAAGGACTTCACTGATTTTTGCGCAAGGGAAGGCATTAGCAGTGAGTGGACAACCCCCTATAATCCAGAGAAGAATGGAGTAGCAGAAAGGAAGAATAAGACTATTATTGAAGCAGCTAGGGCGATGTTGTATGATCAGAATATGCCCAAGTTTCTATGGGAAGAAGCATGCAACACGACAATATATGTCCAAAACAGGACTCGTTACAGGGCATTAGGTAAGATTACTCCAGAGAGTGTCTTCATCGGTAAGAAGCCTGAGGTGGGTCATTTCAGGATATTTGGGAGTTTGGCATACTGCCATGTACCTGAAGAGAAAAGGAAGAAATTGGATTAGACTGCAGAGAAAGGATATCTTGTGGGATATAGCGAGAATGCTAAGGCATATAGAGTCTATCTTTCGGGGAATAGGAAGATCGTTATTTGACGGGATGTAAAGTTCATGGAGGGCTGAGATTTCAGGAAACCCCGAGAAATGCCTTCCGCAGAGCAGTCAAAGGATGATCCGTTGGTTCAACCACTTCGTCCAACAGAAACTAGCACCAATATTTCTCCTAAAGGAAAAACTACAGAGGTATCACAACAGGTGGAGTCTCAAGAAGAGGAGGAGCAGATAGATATACCCACTACCAGTGGTAGAACGATCCAGGAATTTCATCAAATACTACAAGATGTAGAGAATTTCGTCGATGCGCCCAGGAATGAGAAAAGGGAGCATAGATAGCCAAACAGATACCAAGCCTTGGTGGCTCAGGTTGGAGAACCCTCTAGTTTTCAGGAGGTTGTTCAACATCAAGTATGGGTAGATGCTATGGTGGAGGAATACAGTTCCATAATGGTCAATGATGTCTAGGAAGTGATACCTAGGCCTCAGGACAGGTCAGTTGTAGGTTCGAGATGGCTCTACAAAGTCAAATACGCTGCAGATGGCAGTGTGGAAAAATACAAAGGCAAGTTTGTGGCTAAGGGGTATGCTCAGAAGGAAGGGATAGACTACGAAGAAACCTTCACCCCGATAGCCAGGTATACTTCTATTAGATCCGTGATATCCCTTGCAGCACATATGGGGTGGGAGATTCACCAGATGGATGTCAAGACAGTGTTCTTGAATAGGGTAATAGAAGAAGAAGTATACATTGAACAACCAGAGGGTTTTGAGACACATGAGAAGAAATCTCATGTATGCAGGTTGAAGAAAGCCTTGTATGGGCTTAAACAAGCACCTAGAGCAGGGTATAGTCGAATTGATGGCTACTTGCAGAAGATGGGATTCGTTAAGAGTGACGCAGATCCTAATATCTACTATCTTGTTGTAGAGAATGAGCCTCTAATCCTGGTGTTATATGTGGATGATCTTTTCCTGACAAGCTCATCAAAGATTGCAAGGAGAACCTAGCCACAAAATTTGACATGAAGGATTTGGGACGAATGTATTATTTCCTGGGGTTGGAAATTTGGCAGCAGAAGGGTGAAATTTTCCTTGGACAAGGGACATACGCTACATAGATTTTGAAAAGGTTCAGAATGCAGGACTATAGACCTATGGCTACTCCAATAATCACCAACTAGAAGAAGATTGATGCATCCGAAGATAAAGAAGTCGATCCCACCTTGTACAAGAAACTCATAGGCTCCCTGATGTATCTGGTCAATACAAGGCCAAACATTTGTTACGTTGTCAAAACCCTCAGTTAGTTCATGGTGGAACCAAAGAGGGCGCACTGGGCAACAACCAATCTTGTTCTCAGATATATACGAGGAACAATCGAGCATGGACTAATGTACACCCAAAGCAATGACATCAGTCTGAGTGGGTTCACTGACGCAGATTGGGCTGGAAATTCAGTAGATCGGAAAAGTACCACTGGGTACTATTTCAACATTCGATCAGGAATGACCTCCTGGTGTAGTAGGAAACAAAAATTTGTGGCTCTGAGCTCAGGTAAAGCTAAATATATGGTAGCTAGCAGAGCTTCATGCAAATCCATATGGCTTAGGAAATTGCTTGTGAATCTATTTAGGAGAAATATGGAAGCAACCAGTATTTTGTGTGATAATCAAAGTTGCATCAGGCTCTCTAAGAATCCAGTCTTCCATGATCAATCGAAGCACATTGATATCAGGTGTTACTTCGTCAGAGACTGTGTCCAGCGAGGGGCAATACAGTTGAGGTACACCCCAACAGGAGAATAGGTGGCAGACATCCTCACTAAGGCTCTAGGAAGAACAAAGTTTGTTTATTTCGGGGAGAAGATGGGGATGGTGAAGAATCCATTTCAGTAGTCAAAGCGGATAATATAAGGAGTTGCAGTGCAGCAGTTAGCAGTGGCAGGGCTATGGGCAACATGATGCAACACATTCAGAGAGAGTTGCAATACATATGTAGCAGTGACACTTGTAGTGTCATGGGCAGCAGTACAAGTTGTAACAGTGTAGTAGTTGAGGGGCAGTAGGCCGAGCATCAACAACGCAGATGACCGATGTCGTGGATCTGTGTGTTGCTTCTATTGGGAAATATTGCTAGAGCACATTTCTCGGTAAGAGGGAGTGTTGATTTTGGGTAGCATCGGATGTGCTTTAGCTCTGAAATTTTGTGGAGGGGCTAGAACACATGAGATCTCCAAGACCCAGAAAACGTTGGAGAAATTCCACCTAGATGAGGAGTTATTAAAATAATTAATATTTTTAATGGGTTCCTATGTCTAAACGTAGAAAAATAAAAATATTGATGGGTACTAATAAATATATGGGTGAGAAGCTTCAAAGAAACAAAGATCAAGTCTGTTTTAATCTTTGCCATTGATTAGAGACTTAATCTCGACTGTTGATTCATCAATAGGAAAAATGTTAATTTTAGGTATGTTCTATGGTTAAGAGTAGTTTACTTCAATTTCTTAATTAGTCCAATATCAATGACCAGTTTAGCAATCACATTAGCATGATAGTAAAATGCAGATAGAACATAAACATAAACAGTAGAAGGCAAGCCAAGACAAGAGGACACAAGATGTGGCACCAACCATGGACAAACCCCAATGTGGGGAAACCCTTGATCAATTCTTCTTATATTCTTCAGTAGTTCAACAGAGAGAGAGATAGTACCAATATACAAAACTGATATTTATGACAGTAGCAGTGAGGCCTTTGTAGAAATTCTGCTCTCTAAACATCTTGTAGAGAAACTGTAGATTAAACTGATTATGCAATGTACTAAAGCAAAATACTTAATCTACTTCTACAATCAAACTTGTGTAAGTTTAATCGATTTTGAGCAAGATCAACCAGAACACATATACCAGAGAAGAAGATTCAATCACACATGAAACACAGAAGAATACTCTGGGGAAAGCCTCAGCTAAAAACCCCGCTATTTGTATTATCATACAAGTGGAAATATCTCAGGATTACACAAAGCTTTAGCTCTCAAGGTATCCAGCTCTCAGTACAATCCCTCATTGTTGCTCATAGACAGAATAGACAACACATATGCCTTCCTTCAGTCTTCTAAGCCTCCTATTTCCTTGTGCAGTTTCTCTTGGGTCCTCCAGCTGCTACCTGTGCGATTCTCACCTCACACACAACAATGACCTCTAAAATAACTGCGCAATCCTGAAGGAGTTAATTCCTTCTGCATGGATGAGTTTTCTTTATAGGAAAATTGCTCCAACTGATAGTACAATGTCCCTGTCTTTAATCTCAACTGCGTCTTTCTCTAAACTGACATGCATTGGTTATTTATGAGAGAATATTCAGTTATTTGGAGAACACTAGTTGCATGCATACATGCATTAACTGACTAAACTCACAATTAGTTCCACAAATTGTTTGGAACTAATCTAACTGGACCTAACTCAGTTAACTGAGCTAACTAATTACAACTCAAATACAACTCATCCTTATCTCATTAATTAAGGGATAACTTCCTCAATTAAAGGGATAACTGTTGTATGTCTTCACATAGACTTCATGTTTGATTTTCTCCAACTAATTAACTCAAGATGAATTAATTAATTATTTTACAAACAACTGCTGAGCTCAAATTCGAATTTTAATTCTCAATTTTAATTTAGGGACTAATTAAAATTGGAATGTATCCTGAAATGCTATTTACAACAATGCTATTTTTAACATTTCTATTTTTTTCTATTTCCAACAGAGTTGAAGTATATCTTGAAATGCTATTTATAGCAATGTTATTTTTAGCATTTCTTGTTGCTATTTTCAATAGCCTTGACCAGAGAAGTTAATGTTGGTCAAACATGGCAAAGTTCTACTTCTAGGTAGCTTGATCAAACCTAGACAACTTTGGCTTTCAACTGTAAACACAATCAACCCAAACACTGCTCATAAATCTGATTTCATTCTGCAGTATATAGCTGATCTGGTTAAGGGCACTTGAATAAGTCCTCCCTATGGAACTGTGGCACATCCTTGACTGCCCTTAGAAGTCCTTGCTATAGCGTTATGGCCTACGACCTAGCACATAGCAACCCCTGTAGCAAACGTATCCTAGATAATGTCCATTCATCATAAATGTAGCAGCATTTAGCTTATAGAAAGGTGAACACTTGAACTTGCTGCAATGTTGCAATTCTGGGACTGGTTAGGGTACTAACCAGAGTCCCTAACAACCCATCAAATTGGCCCAGAATTTCTCCTAATGGCTGTGGTTGTCCTCCAATGGGATGCTGCCCTCCACGTTGCCCCTTTGGGGCAGTTTCAAGCCCAACGCTTTTACTTATCTCCCTAACACAGCTACTGTACCCAAACAGTCCCAAACAATAGTGTTGTCTTTGTCATAAACTTGGCGTAGATAACAACATTTGCTAGCACCCAAACACATTCATATTTAGCCATGTCTTCAACAATTACTAACCTTGTGACTGCGGCTTCCAAGCACATCTAAACCATGCCCTAGAACAACATTATTTTCCACATTGTCACGGCGATTTCCATGCTGCTCATTCTATGCTCCTCCACACTGTCATAGAGCTCCTTGCTGCGGCTAGAGCTCTCATGTGACAGCGGATCAGGGCCTCTTAGGACAGCAGATCAGGGCCTCTTAGGACAGCAGATTAGGGCCTCTACTTGGCTGCAAGTTAGGGCTTCTTTAGCTGCAGGATAGAGCTCATTTTTTTACAACAAATCAAAGCCTCCTTGATTGCTTACTAGAGCCTATCTTTGTTGAGGTTTAGAGCCTTTACTAACTGCATCTAAGAGCATTTCCTTGATTGCGTCGTGGATGTGCTCTAGCCACGAAATTTGGTGGATAGGTTGGGGCACATGAGATCTCCAATACCAAGAAATGGTTTGGGCAGATTCTAAACAGATCAAGAGATATTAAAATAATTAATATTTTTAATGAAGTCCCTAAGTCTAAACTTAGGGAAAATAAAATATTAATGTGTATTAATATGAATCTGTGTTAGAATGGTCCAAAAGAAATGCATCAAGCCAGATCTAATCTTAGCTGTTAATTAGGGACTTAATCTCGGCCGTTGATATTTCAACAGGGAAAGTATAAGAGGAGGCTTGAGGGTCACTTGGAGAATACACCAGAGTGATTAGTCATTCTATTCTCTAAAGCAGGGTTTGCTAAGCGAGATAGAATTAGTGATCGGGAGATGCAGTTGAGGGGCATTTGAGTACAGAGAGACAGAGAGGCAAAGATAGTGTTGGGAGAGTAGCACAGTAGCCAAGGAGAGTGACGTAGAGCCAGCCAGGGCTCACGCAAGGCCACGCAAAGGCAGTTGGGAGCTGTGCAGAGCCTCAGAGAGGCCAGCGTTGCTGACGTAGAGGGCCGAAGAGCTGACGCATGGCCTTCTAGGGTTGACGCAGAGCCGTCCAGGGTGACGCCGGGCAAACGTGACGTAGAAAGGGGTTGACACAGCTCAGATAGAGGTTGATGCTGGGGTTTCTGGGGCAGATTTGTGCAGAGTAGCTGCCTGAAAAATTTTCCAAGGTTTCAGCCAGAAGATTTGTCAAAAATAGAGAGGTATTACTGCCAAGGAAATTTTCTGTTGGGTAGGCTAGTTTCGGCACCCAGATTGTACTCTGATATTGCTTAATAAGAAAACCCTCAGATAGTTGCACCGGTTTTCCTACATTGGGTTTTTCCGGGGACATTAGTCGAAAAATAATGGTGTCATATTGTGTGTTTGTTTTTGTTTCTTTTAGTTGTTGATCTGTAATATGTTGAGCATCCACTAGTGTTTATGTTGAGTATTTACATTGAAAATAACTTGTTAAGGAAAATAACAAATAGGTAGGAATAAATTAGATAAAGTGCATGGATGGTTTCTAACTAAGTAAACTTAGAAACTTCAACACTTAGCTCCCAGGGTGTGGAATTGAGATGGAGGGCTCTTGGGGTTGAGTGAACTCTGTATAATAGGTATGCGTAATCCCTACTCTTATAGTGGGTCGGGTATCTCCCCTATTGTCATCCATAGGGTGTGTGTGATCCTTTTCTATTTTGACAAGTCGGGTATCTCCCCTATCTTGGTCTAACAGAGTATACCCCAGTTGGCATCATACCCACAAACTGGGCTTGTTGGGATTAGCCCTCCTCATTTGGCCAACAAGTTGAGGAGGCTTGGGGATATGTGATCCTTACCTTTGGTAAGTCAGGTATCTCACCCAAGCTCAGATTATGATGCAGGTGTTCTACTACATGACTATTGATTGTCATTGTTGGGAATATCAGTGGGAAATAGGATGGGTTGAGATATGCTCCTCTATATCACCTATTGCTCGATATGAGGTTGAAGATGTTTAGTTCCCCCATGAGATTCCAAGTTGAGACCGAGCTCCCCGATATGGTTCTAGGTTGAGCAGGGCTCCCTAATGATTCCTGGGTGGTAGCTGTTGTAGCTTATATTGTGATTTAAGCCTTATTTATCAATTTTATCACAATGTGTGGCCTAAAATCATTAAGGGGGTTCAACCTCAATGAAGCCCTTTATATTTTCTACTCCGCAAAGTCCAAAAGTAATGAGGTATTTATTTGTTATAATATATCAATCACAAAGGAACAAGTATAAAGGAATTGGCCCATGTGATAAAGTTAAATCGCAACATAAATGGAGCCACAACCGGATATATATGTGCATATCGAAACGTGAAAGAAATAAAGAAATGTAGCAGATTTACAAAGGAAATAGGGGTTAAAACATATATAACCGGACCTGAAATATATACATTTTATTTAAAAGTTCGTCGGGTCTGCTGTATTGAAAGGCCCTTTATACACATGCATACGGGTTTCGCTGATTGTGATTTGCGATGACGGACCCGAAAGGATATATATTATGTTCTATAATTGTTGTGGGTCCGACATATCACATAACATATTATATATATATATATATAGTATATATATATATATATATAATATATATATATGAAAGCACCAATTGCGATGAGCGATGGGGTTTCAAACCGGATATGATATATATTATGTTTTATTACTCCATTACGTCCGTCATGCCGCAATTTATAAAGGATTGGGTCAATATAACAGTGGATAACATCGATTGCGATTTATGACAAAAAGTCAATGGAACATTGGATGGCCGAATCTGATGGAGTTATTAAATCAAGTTAATTCCCTTTTAGTTCCGGTGCTTTGAGTTAATTCCGTTATATAAAGGGAAAATCAATGTTAAGGCTGAATCTAAAGAAAAGGCAATTGGTTGGGTTTTTTGGTGTTTTGGCTAATTAAAATGTATCCAATACATGCATAAGCTCAGGTTTATATAAATCTAGCACAGTGCATTATGATTAAAGCGGATTAAGACATATACAGAGGAACTTGACCGCAAATTAATAGAGCAAGTCAACAATTATTGTCCTCTTTTAAATTCAGTTGTTTTCTGTTATTTTATGTTCTTTGAGGTGTCTTTAAACCTCTATAAAATTCTGTAATAATTTTTAATTCAGGTAATTAGGGAAACAATTTAGTAGTTTGACAATTTCACAACTGTTTCACAAATGTATAAAAGGAGGAAAATTTAGAGAGAAAGGGTTGGTTGTTGGAATTTTGGAGAACTCGGAGACTAGGCCATTGTATTCCTAATATCATCGTTGATTAATGAAAGAATTGGAAGTTTTCATGAGTTGTTGCATATAATTTTATAAGTTTCTCTATCATGTGTCATGCTATTTTTTTTTTTCTTTTCAAGTATAGTAATGAAGCTGTAGGTCTTTATTTGCTTATGTAGATAAAGTTAAAATTCCTTAAAAGAGCGCTCCTATACTTGAAGTCCTCATTTCCTTTCTAAGTTATAGATAATAGTTTCTGTGAAAGACCAACATATTTTCTATGATTCAGTTCTCATTACCATAGTTCCTCTAAGTTACAGATAGTAGTTTTTGTGAAAGATCAACATATTATCTTTAACTTCTCCTTCAAACTTTCTTCATTCATCATTTATATCTAGCAACAAATGGCATTCTGAGATGTTCTGGTCATACATGTATGAAGAGTTAAGGACCAAGTTTTCTAGGTCCTTCATTTGAGAACACAACAAACAATAAGTGACAGTAAATAATATTTATTAATGTCTTAAGCATAATTTCCTCACAGCCAGGAAATTGGTTTCTTAAGGAACAACATTAATTGGCGTTGTTGCCGGGGAGAGAAGACAAGAACACTTTTCCCTTGGTTTTTTTAAGATTTTCCTTTGGTTGTTCAGTGAGGAGGAAATACTTGGCTGTTTTGAATAAAAACAATAAAAGGTGACTCCATTGTAACAAAGACCATAGTCTGCAAAGCAATAGAATAAGAACACTTTCTCTTAGATTCATCAAATTTGAAGTTGATTCTTGAGAGTGACAAGTTTCAGCGGTTGGTTGTACATTCACACATGTGATTTACACTTACCACATTGATTGGCGATTCCACTGTACTTTGAAGTTTTCTTTTTTGGGTTTTAATGGCTCTCCCTGCATTCCTACTCCATAAATTTGATCCTTCTGATTTTACTGGGATCACTGGTTATTGATGAGCCCCAAAAATGGATAATTATATGGACTCATTCAACCTCCTAATTCGACTTAATCCACCATTCTCATTAGTTTATTACATATTTTTGATTATATTTATGTTAATAGAGTGAATTGGGTTAGTCATTATGCCAACAAGTCTAATGTGTGCTTTATGCAGTCTTTTTGGTCAATTTGGAGACAAAATCAAAGGTTTAAATGAGCACTTGGAGCCAAATTTTGGAGAGATTAGGAAGGTGTCCCTTCATTTATGGCCTTACTCAAATTCTCCACCATCAAGCTCGGAGTCCAAGGGCCACAAATCGATAATCCACAAGGGCAGCGAGGCAAGTCAAGTAGATGCGGTTAACTGAAAGTTTTGGGCAGCCGATCCCTAAAGTTTAAGAGGACTGCTGGGGGTCCTCAAATTTGTTAAATAAGAGGGCTTAAGGGCCTCATTTGGTTAGCAAGTAGTTAGTCACTTTGTAGGAAGAAGTTAGCTAGTTTGTAGTTCGATTTTAGTCATTTTTTAGGCAGTAGTTTAGCTCTGCATTTCAACACATTTTCAAGTTTTCCTTGTGGACAGTTTTTGGAATGTAACTATTCTTTTGATCAATAAAGATGAATCCAGCTTTGCACCAGCTTTAATCTCTCTTAGGAGGCTGTAGCTCTTAGGGTTGGGCCCATCTCAAGTGCCCAGTACCTCCTTTGTTTACTTTCATGTGTCTTTGCTGCATTCTTAGAATAAACTCTGCTATTTAGATTTAAATCTTGTTTTGTTATTTAGGTTGTTTTTTATGGTTAAAGTAGCTTTTCATGTTCAGATTTACTTGATAGGTTAATCACAGGGAAGATCTTCAGAAAAAGGCTACCAAGCACCTTGGATTTCACCTCCCCCTCAGTGGAATCATGAGCTGGGACCAATGTGACTTTGCTGCCAACAAAAACACTTTTTTTGCTTCACCATGCAATTAGTAGTGTTGGATTCTTAGTTGTCGAACTTGATATCAGTTTTGATTGCATGCTTAGGTTTATGATTACTTAGTTGCATAGTTATTTCATCTGATTTCATTACAAATAAACTTCTGTTCCATTTCTTTGTTGTTATCTAGGTTAGAATAGGCTAACGTAGATAGGTCTTTGATTTTCCAAGTCCTTGTTTGTGTCGTTTGAAAAACAACTTGCAAAGCACCTGTTATACTTCTCCATCTGCCCATACTCCATCCAACCTACTTGCTTCATCCTCAATTTCAGATCCTTGCCTTACCTTTGCCACGTTCCCTCACATTGACCTACTTTCCATATTATTGTGTAGCATTGCCTTATCTCTCCTTGAACAAATCCAACCGTCCTTATCACTCTTCAGCTCCATTCTCCAAGCCCTGGACCTTCTTACACCCTTATCTCACCTTCATACCCACTCCTTCATCTTTCTTCATCCATCCATCCTCCAAAATCCCATTTCTGAACATCCTGTAGAAAATCACAGAACATCCTGTAGAAATTCCAGAACATCCCGTAGAACCCCTGCAGACTTCCTGTAGAAGCTCACGAATGAGGTTTCTTGAAGGCCAAACTCTGTGAAACTCTCAGGAAGGGTGCTAGGGACCCTTAGGCCCTCTCTGAACCTTCCCAACCTCCTGCAAGCATTTTCTCTCACCGATCCACCTCTGCATAGTAAAAAACAGTGAAATCGCATGCATGATAATTCTGACAACTTATTCAAAAATAAAAAGATGGTTCTTTCAGATTTTGCTGTAGACATAGCTTAGATACATGCATTTCATCTTCTTAGAAGTCAATGGCATCTCTCCCAGTAGTTTTCATCCTCTTTCTTGCATCAGTAGAGCTAGCTGGTAAAATTAGGGTTTGCTAGGGTTTGCGTTTGCTTTCATCTTTTCAGTTTCTTTCTGCAAATAGATTAGCTTCCTTCGAGTTAGCTTCCATCCATCAGTTAGAAAGCTTCTTCTCAAAGCTCATAGAAGTTGGCTTGAGCCCCTAGTGGACTTGTGCTCGCTGACCAAGTGACAGCTGCGACAAGAGCTAGTACTTGTGCATACAGCACCGTCGCTTCCAAGTATGTTACGAACTACCGGGTTGATAAAATCAAAGAAGGGAGTCCCAAGAGTTGCAGCATTATTGTTGCAATACTGGGGCCCATCAGTTATCCTCATGATATGCTTGCATATTATGTCCGAGATGAGTATTTCCAAAATTCAGTAGAAAGGAATATGAAGATCCAGCTCAGCATCTCCAAGAGTTTCATGAATGCATGGAGCAGCAGGGCATCATTCATGAAGATGTTAAGATGAAGTTATTTATTTCTTTGGACCTAGAAGCTAGGGATTGGTTCAAGTCTCTACTCGTTCAAGCATTTCATCTTTGAAAGATTTCCATTTAGCATTCAATTCTTCTTATAGAGTTTATTATCCACACAAGTTTCTTTTGGAAAATTGTTGTGAATATTATGATTTTAAAGAAACTTTAAAGGCTCAAGATAATCCTGTTGAGGAAACTGATGATCTTATTGATAATATATCAAGCACTCAAAGAAATTATAGCCAGATTAACTATGAGCAAGTCTCTGAAAGCGAGGAACTATCATTTTCTCAAAATGATGCAGAGAAGTTTATAAAGCATTCTTCTTCAATAATCTCCCAAGCAAAGAATTGGTTGACTATGTTCCAAGCAGATCGAGCATCATTTTCTCAAAATGGGATGGAGAATTTTATAAAACATTTCACTCCAATGATATCCCAAGCAAAAAATTGGATGACTCTGTTCCAAGCAGATCAAGACAGTATTCAGATGGAGGAAATTTCAAACATGCATCAAGAGTCTCTGCTTAGCAATCAAGAAGAGGAAGAAATGATTGAGTTGCAAATAAATCCCCAGAGTTCCTATTTCATTAAATTTGATGATCTTCCTATCTATAATGAAAATGATTTAAATGGGGAATAGGATGAAGTTTTCCAAGTGCATCAGTTGGGTGTTGAACACACAGGAAGAAACCAGCGAGAGGGATATATTGGACAACAATATATTGAGACATCTATCATAGAAAAAAAGGTTACCTCATGTGAAAAGGAAGCTGATAAAGAGGTTGTATACCATTGCATTGAAGAACACAATGATGCCCATGGATCAAAGGTAAACAATCTATTTGAAGTTGATCATATGTCATATAGTAATGTGACAAAATTTCTTTTTCTTCCTGAGGTTAGAATTACAAATTATTTTCAATCAAAGCCTAGAGATGAAAAGTGGAGATATGAAAGTGACATAGATCATTTTCTTAAAGATGTTGCTAATTGTTCTGTTGAACATATTATCCCAATAGCAGGTTCAATTGAGCAGGAACCTTCATACATAAAGAATTTTTTTTTTGGAGCTGATCAAGAACATATTTTTCCTCATATTTTTGAAGATCTTGTGGCAGATTACATGGAGGAATGTATTAGCAGTACACACATCCTACCTTGTGGATATATTCCTAACTTTTGTTGTGAGCTGCGTTTAGGCATAGTTTATTTTTCATTAAGGATGAATTGTATTTTAAAAATTCACTGGCAGAATGGTTCAAGATTATGCACTCAAATGCTAATCTGGTATCATTGGAAGATTGATTTCACCTGATTGAGGTCAGTCATGTACATATGTAGGGACTTGTACCTAAATAAGCTCAGGTGTTGAGCATTTGGTTTCCAGTTGCAGTTCTTCAGTTTAATGATTAGTTGATGAATAAGGGTGACTTTCCCAGTTGAAAACTGGTTTGCAGAGGTGTCAAACTTCAAGATTGTCAGGTTTGAGTTGTCAGATTTCAGGTTTTTCACAGTTTTGGACTCCATGCCCAACTAAGGCTACTGATTTACGATTCTCAATATTTTGTTATCAGAGCGCAAGCATCTAACCACTGCAGATATTGGTGTGGGTTCACTGTACAGATTTTCACACAGTTAAGACTTGGCAAAGCAATATATGACTCCATGCCCAATGGATAAGGCACTAATCTGTGGTTCTTAGTGCTTCTGGGACAAAAGCACTATCCTCAGGTGGAGCCAGATGTTGCAGCTTATATTGTGATTTAAGCCTTATTTATCAATTTTACCACAATGTGTGGCCTAAAATCATTAAGGGGGTTCAACCTCAATGAAGCCCTTTATATTTTCTACTTCGCAAAGTCCAAAACTAATGAGGTATTCTTTTGTTATAATATATCAAAATCACAAAAGGAACAAGTATAAAGGAATTGGCCCATGTGATAAAGTTAAATCGAAACATAAATGGAGCCACAATCGGATATATATGTGCATATCAAAACGTGAAAGAAATAAAGAAATGTAGCGGATTTACAAAGGAAACAGGTGTTAAAACATATATAGCCGGACCTAAAATATATACATTCTGTTTAAAAGTTCGTCAGGTCCGCTATATTGAAAGGCCTTTCATACACATGCATACGGGTTCCATCGATTTCAATTTGCGATGACGGACCTGAAAGGATATATATTATGTTTTATAATTGCGGTTGGTCCGTCATATCACATAACATATTTTATATATATATATATATATATGAAAGCGCCGATTGTCATAAGCTATGGGCGCCGATTGTGATAAGCTATGGGGTTTCAGACCCGATATGATATATATTATGTTTTATTACCCTGTTACATCCATCATGCCGCAGTTTATAAAGGATTGGGTCGATATAACAGTTGATAGCGCCGATTGCGATTTATGACGAAAAGTTAATGGAACATTGGATGGCCAGATCCGATGGAGTCATTAAATCAGGTTAATTCCTTTTCAGTTCTGGTGCTTTGCGTTAATTCCGTTATATAAAGGGAAAATCAGTGTTAAGGCTGAATCTAAAGAAAAGGCAATTGGTTGGGTTTTTTGGTGTTTTGGCCATTTAAAATGTATCTGATACATGCATAAGCTCAGGTTTATATAATCTAACATAGTGCATTATGATTAAAGCGAATTAAGACATATACAGAGGAACTTGACCGCGGATTAATAGAGCAAATCAGCGATTATTATCCTCTTTTAAATTCAGTTGTTTTCTGTTATTTTATGTTCTTTGAGGTGTCTTTAAACCTCTGTAAAATTCTGTAATAATTTTTAATTCAGATAATTAGGGAAACAATTTAGTAGTTTGACAGTTTCACAACTGTTTCACAAATGTATAAAAGGAGGAAAAATTAGAGAGAGGGTTGGTTGTTGGAATTTTGGAGAACCCGGAGACTAGGCCACTGTATTCTTGATATCATCGTTGATTAATGAAAGAATTAGAAGTTTCCATGAGTTGTTGCATATAATTTTGTAAGCTTCTCTGTCATGTGTCATGCTATGTTTTCTTCTTTTCAAGCATAGTAATGAAGCTGCAAGTCTTTATTTTCTTATGTAGATAAAGTTAAAATTCCTTAAAGGAGCGCTCCTATACTTGAAGTCCTTATTTCCTTTCTAAGTTATAGATAATAGTTTATGTGAAATACCAGCATATTGTCTATGATTCAGTTCTCATTACCATAGTTCCTCTAAGTTACAGATAGTAGTTTCTGTGAAATATTAGCATGTTATCTTTAACTTCTCCTTCAAACTTTCTTCATTCATCATTTATATCTAGCAACAAATGGCATTCTGAGATGTTCTGGTCATACATGTATTAAGAGTTAAAGACCAAGTTTTCCAAGTCCTTCATTTGAGAACACAACAAACAATAAGTGATAGTAAATAATATTTATTAATGTCTTAAGCAAAATTTCCTCACAGCCACGAAATTGGTTTCTTAAGGAACAACAGTAGCAATGGGTTCCACGCTGGCAGTGGTTTCGGGCTGAGATGTTCTCCCCGATGTAGTTTCAGGTTGAGCTGTGCTCCTTGATATTGTTTTAGATTGAGATGTGTTGTCCGACGTGATAGAGGGTGGTAGCTTAGGCTCCCCTCTGATGTCAAATTCTTCTTCTTTTCGATTCAAGAATGTTCACCATATGAGCAGAGAGAATCAAGAGATAAGCAGAGAGAATCAAGAGATACAAAAAGATAAGAAAAGATGAGCAGTGTCGACATTTGATGACCAAATACTTGATAGAGGATATGATTTGATGACAAGGTTCTTGCGATGATGACATGATGCATTTGGAATTTCTCCCTGGTTGAGAGGGAGTGTTAATTTGGTAGCTTAGTGACAGATTACAACCATGGGACAAGATTCCTCTTTTCGAGAGGACCAATTTTGACTATTGTAGCACTCAATTTTGACAAGGGAAAGTGTATTTTGGAATTAAAATCCCACATGTGCATATTTGATCAGGTTTGCCCTAAAGAAAATTGTACACCCTTGGAAGGCTATAAATACAAGTGACCTCAACCTCATTTGAACAATCATCATGGAGCATTCTTCTATTCTCTTCTTTGGTTTGGCTTGCATAGGTCTGAGGCAAGTTTGCAGAGATTGGTTGGCATAGGTTCGAAATTGCAGGGTTTGTAGCTCGCATCTTTGCTTTTAGGGTTTGGGGTCTCAGTTGCAAGCATGCCATGGAGAAATTTTGACTACAGCCACAAGCATGTCATGGAGAAATTTTGACTGAAGTCTTTCAGTCGCATGCATGACACATCTTCCCTATGATTGGAACCTAAAGGTTGAGTTTTTAGTTGACCAAAGTTTTCGCCTGTTAACCATAAAGTTCGGCAGTTGACTATAGACAGTGACATTTGACTACAGGTTCCTTAATTAGGGTTTTTGATTATTGGCATTGTTGGGTTCATCTCACGAATGTTTTTCAGTTGTTTTTGCTAGATAGGTTTATGGTTGAATATATGGATAATTGTACTCTCTTTGCTGAATCATTCAATGAGAATCTAATAAGAAGAAGAACTTAAAAGGGTTTTCCCTGTAGTGGGTTTTTCCTTGGTCTCCGACCAATTTCGGTGTCTCTATGTGTGAATGTTTTTCTTCTATTGTTCTTTTATGTTCTATTGCATTGATGAAGATGTTGTTCTTTCTATGTAATTGCATACGCCGTTGAATAATGTTGTAAATCTGAATAATGTTATGATGATATGGGGCGAATTCTATATGTAAATGATGAAATTAAATTATCAAAGAAAACAACAATATAATCCTAAGAAAAATTAACACTGTCATCCTGACACACATAAGCAGTGCTCTGAGGTCAGAAAAGCATGCCTTGATCATCCTTTCTGGGCAGACATTGATACATGCATTTTGCAGTTTGATGATCTTGTGACTAGTTTGTTCCATGAATGTGATAAAATAAAGAGTTTCCCCTTTTCATTATAAACAATAGTTATCATAAAGAAAATATTGTTGTCCCTGTTGACCCTGCGACCTACACCTACCTACAAGTCAGTGAGAAAAGCCTTCAACTCCACAAGGTGTGGTTGGTGGCAAGGAACTAAGAGAAGGGGTTGTCACACTAATCTCGACTCTCTCCATTTGAGCTATCGCCTCTATTAGCTAAGGAGGGTGGTCCCTAATGAAAAGTTAAGTTAAAAGATGTGAGTTTCTAGGAGAGTGTTATAGTGAAAATGGATTACTTTTAAGAATTTATGAGCAAATATGAAGTGAGTAACTTGAAATAACAATGCCAATGATTAATATGACAAAAACCATAAAACCAGTGCTTTATAAGGAATTTTCACAACAATTTAAAGATATATTTGCTCACACTAAAATGCAATACTCTCAAAAGAGAAAGCAAAGTAACTCTAAAATGCAGTGTTGATAATATCGGTATTGGGAAAATATTGGCGAGGGTTCAAAAAATATCTTATCGGCGAAAATATCGGCAAGCATAAAAAATGCATAATATATTCATTTTTTTCAGATTTTTAAACATATAAAGCAATAGCAACATGAAATAAACACATTGGCACATAAATATGAAGAAAACACTGATATATATGATGTCAAATAGAAATGATACATCAAAGGCGATACCAAATCCTACTGATCCCTGATAATTGTCCATTCAAGGACTCAAATGTGGAGAACGAATACAAAATAACATCACATATATAAAAGTATCTCATCATCATGAGTTATATGTAGCATAACAAATAAAACTAGCAGCTATCTATCTACTGCCCTCTCCCCCTTTTACGAGAAAACATGATGGGCTGTTTGCCAGGCCTGCCCCTAGTAGTAGAAGGCCCTGACCCTGCCTCTGCACCTAATGTCAAACAATGAGTGCTAGGTATGGAGCTATGCTCTCCTATATCTATAGTAGATGGAGTTGATGCTGATGCTCCCGCAGTGTCCTCCTCCTCCTCCTGCTCCTCCTGCTCCTCCTCTAAGTGCTGCTGCTCCCCTGACTCCGAGTCCTCCTCTTGCTGCCCCTGCTCTAATGGATCATCTGCCACTGGCTCTAACCATGAAGGTGACTCCTCCAAGATGGGCTCCTTAGACTCCACCCTCCACGGAGACAATACATCAATATTGTCTAAGGAAATGGCATCTGGATCCATTGGTGATTCTGTTTGCCTCACTTGAAGTCGGATGTTGTAATGCACATACACCAAATCGTTGAGGCGTGCGAACTCCAACCTGTAAGAGTGTCAAAAAAAGTAATGAGTCTTGACTCTTGACTCTTGACACTTGAAAGTCATAAATTAAAAATTAAAAATTACAATAAGTGTAATTGCTCAACTGAAGGCTTGAGCTCAAAGTTATACCTGTTGCGCTTTTTTGCGTGTATTTTCGCAAATACACTCCAATTGCGCTCACACCCTGAAGAGCTACATGTTTGACTCAAGATTCGTATGGCCAATTTCTGCAAATTTGGTGCCCTTGCACCATAGATTCGCCACCAAATATCTACAACAAAATAATGAAATAAAAAATTCAAAAACTTTCAAATAAAAGTTACATAATTGAATTTAAAAGAAATAGAATTATAAGTAAGGAAATTCTAAATTGAAAATTCTAATTTCTAATGAGTAATGATTTGTCACTTACGTGGCATGAAGAGGGTCCTTTTCCTAATAGCATCATCAAAGCCAAATGGGCCAACACAATCCCGATAAGACTGTATCTCGCGATTGATTTTGCTACGAAGCTCAGGATCAGGTACCATCCTCTGAATACAGGAATGGAGCCCTTCCATCACCTCGCCATCAAAATCAAAGCTGCATTTGTATGAAAATGCGGGGTTGAGGAAAAGTGTTGCTGCATGAATGGGTCGATGAAGCATCCCTGTCCACTAACTATCAATCACATCCCATAACATCATCTGCCTATCAAGGCCAACGAACCCTTCTCTGCATAATAAGAACGAATGGCCTCCTTGGCCCTATCCATGCCCTCATACAAATAAGCCATTGCAGGCTTCTCCCCATCCACCAATCTAAGAACCTTTACTATAGGTTCACTAACTGCACATGCTTCTTCTACTCCATGCCAAAATGTCTCAGAGTACACCATTTTTTCAATGGCTTCCCCGTCCTGGCTCCTGTTGTATCTACAATTATGCCAATCATCAAACACAAACATTTGCTTCAACTCGAACTGACATCGAAGCAAACATTGAAGAGTAATAAAGTCTGTGGCAAAACGTGTGATGGTAGGACGCCACAACTCCTTGTTTCTAGTGAACCTCCTCATGAGGCTAAGAACAAAAGCATGGTTATAAATAAACTTGGGGATGCTCCTAGCCATATCAACCGCCTCCTTGATGAAGGAGAGTTTTCCCATATCCTCAAGCAACAAATCGAGACAATGTGCTGCATACGGAGTCCAGAACAATGTGGGATGCCTCTCCATAAGCATCTTGCCGGCAGACACATAATTAGCTGCATTGTCTGTTATGACTTGCACCACATTCTGCACACCAATCTCCCGAATGAACCCATCTAACAACTCACATATCGTTGCTGCATCTTTGATATGTTCTGATGCATCCAACAATTTAATAAACATGGTACTTTTAGAACAATGTACCAAGAAATTTAGAAGGGTCCTACCCTTCCTATTTGTCCAACCATCAGACATCACTGTGCATCCAGTAACTTCCCATGTCTTTTTCAGCTCCGCCAATCTAGAGTTGATGTCCTGCTTTTTTGCTTGAAGAATTGGCCCCCACAACTCCTCATATGTGGCACTTTTGTACCCTGGGCCCACAACAGCAATAGCATCACACATTGGCTGCTAAAATGGATTGGTTTTGGTGATGCTGAGAGGTAAGTCGCTCCAGAAAATACACCTCCCCATGACTCTATCTGCTTCTTGCTTCTCCCTTTTTTTAACAAGCGATTTTATGCCAGGTTGTGCTCCAGGTCCTGTTCGTGGAACAAAAAATGATGACCTCGCAGTCGCACTAGCAGTAGCAAGTGATGATGTGCCAGCTGTGGAGCCCCTCCCACTACCCTCAACATCAAAATTAGGAGAAGATATCCCGAAAGATCTACTTGCACGTTTAAATTTTTTTCTTTCTGCCTCTTTCTTCTTTCTGTCTTTTTCATCAATTGCCTCAAGAGCTTTTTGTATAAGCTCCGGACTAGAAACTGTACAAATCCCAACATCATGTCCACTAAGTCTAGCAAAATGGTATTTCAGTCGTGTAACCCCACCTGTCATTCTGGTCCCACACAATTTGCATGTAAGATATGCACGATTTGTCCCACCATCAGGGTTTCCATACTCCCAAAATGGGTCCAAGGCTTTTGGCATATTTGTATTTTGTAGTGGGCTAACTCAAACCTAGGGCACCAAAAAAAATTGGAATTAGTAACTCAATAAGTAATACTAATAACCACATCATTTTACAAAACAATTTTTTTGCTACATTATTTGCAATTTTGCAATGTGAATTGAAAATTGAAAATTGAAAATTCATAAATTCATTTGAAATTTCATAGATTCATACATAGAATTTACTTTTAGAAATAGGCAAACGGTAAACCTACCTCACTGTTCACAACTTCACGTTGCACAATAAGAAACTAATTTCTAAGGTGAAGAAATTTAATAGAGATGAACCCCTAATATATAATAAAATTAATAAATAGCCTTTGTAGCTATGAACTCAAAAAAAATGGAGTTTGCTCTCCAAATATGGAAAAAACTTGAAAACTTAAAAACTTAAAACCCTTGCATTTGCTCATGGGCATGAAAATCTTTTCAAATGGAAAAAAAAATCAAGCAAAATGATTGTAAGCAAATAGGCAAGCAAGAACAATCCTAAAACTAACAAAAAATTCATTAAAATAGGGGTTTATTTGAACATACTTGTTAATGGAAGAAATGAAATTGTCTCACTGTTCTTGAAGCTTAGATCAATGAAATCTTCGTTGTTGGTGGCAATAATAGCTATGGAATGCTCAAACCCTCCTCGGCAGCAAGCACATAGCTCTCTCCTTCCTTCTCCATCAATCAGAAATGAAAATGATTCATAAAAAACCAAAATCTGAATTTTATAACCCGCGCGACGATATTCTACTATCTCCCAGCGATAATTAGGTCGTTGTGCGATATTTTGCCGAAATATCGCCGATATTTCGGAAATATCGCGATATTTTCGAGAGCTAAAAATATCGCGATATTTTCTCGGCGATATTTTGGCTCGCCGAAAATATCGCGATATTTACGAATATCGCCAATATTTCGGCGATATTATCAACACTGCTAAAATCTACACAAAAATTGTTAGCACAAGATATGTAAATGCTTTCAAGATGAATAAGTCTACAAATCAAAGCATGGAAACTATCTTGCTCAAAAGGATACAAAAAGAACTCAAATGTTAGACCAAGATGACAACATGCAATTAAGTTTGCAACCCAAAATAATAGTACTTGAAAGTGAAACCAATCATTCATGACAATATGCAATTAAACGAAAAGATGAGTCAATCTCCAAGTACAAGAAAATTAAACTTGTTGCAAAATTAAAAGAGATTACAATGCTTGCATCCAAAGTGCCTCTTGAAATAAGATTTGCATGTGAGACTTTAAACCAAAGCAAATGTGATGAAATTGTTGATTTGTGGTAGCATCGAATGTGCTCTCGCCATGAAAATTGGTGGAGAGGCTAAGTCACATAAGATCTCCAAAACCCAGAAATCGTTTTGGGAGATTCCATCTGGTTGGAGAGATATTAAAATAATTAATATTTTTAATGGAGTTCCTATGTATAAACTTAGGAAAATTAAAATATTAATGGGTATTAATATAAAACTAGGTGAAAAGGTTCTAAATAACGAGTATCAGACCAAATCTAATCTTAGCCATTGATTAGGGATTTAGTCTCAACTGTTGAAGACTCAACAACAAAAGTATAAGAGGAAGCTTGAGGCTCAGTTGGAGACACACCAACAGATATTCAGTATTTCAAGGAAAATCGATTCTCAAAGAGAAGGAGATCGATTTCAAAGGGAGAGTTGCAAGGTAGAGGAAGAGGGGGAATTAGTAGTAGTCAGGGAGCTCAGAAGAAGTGCCATAGGGACTTTGAGAGACAGCGCAGAGGGAAATGCAAATCAAAGAGACGTAGGGATGATGCAGAGAGGGACCAGCGCTGTGCAGAGCCACGCAAAATGACGCGATAGAGAAAGGAAGCTCTCCAGGGTGTCAAAAAGTCTTGGAGAAAAGTCTCGGGTGTTTTCTCCAAGTGTCTTTGTAAAAGCGATTGTTGTTGAAGATTAATAAAACCCTCCTCTGTTGCACCAGTTTTCCCACATTGGGTCTTTTTGGGGACATTTGTCCAAAAATAACTATGTTGATGTGATTGATTCTCGTGCATATATTGTTCCTGTATAATGGTGTGATATCTGCAGTAGAATTTATTTTAATATTTACTGAAGGGATTTCATAAATAACTTATTGGGGTTAATAAATAGGTGAAATAAATCAGCTGCTACAGTAATAGAATTTCTGTTTAGAAATTTTCACATGGTATCAAAGCAAAGATTCGGCGACAGGAAGGGAAAATCAATTATGGGTCAAGAGCATGATGCAGAAGCATCCACTCAAAGAAACTCGTGCAGATTTTCAGAAGAATGCACAAGAGAGAAATTATGTTTATTCTATGTTGGCTTCCAAGTTGGAAGAAGAAGTTGCTTGCGTAGCAAGCTTTGCCTCCTTGGAGGTTTGGTATATAAGATAGTGGAGCTTCCTAGCATATGACAGGAATCCGAGAATGTTTTTCAGATTATGAGGAAGAAAGAATGAATTTCAGATCACCATGGGGAATAAAGCAAAGTTTACTCTAGTAGGGAAAGTTACTATAGTTTTTCAAACAGAAACAGGAGAGCGGTTCCTAGCTACCAATGTGTTGCATGTGCCAGGACTGTGGATGAACTTACTTTCCGTATCTCAACTTCAAAACAAGGGCTATGACGTTTTCTTCATTAAGGAGAAAGTATACGTCAAACACCCAAGTTGGAAAAAGAAGGTGTAGATCAGAATCAGAAGTAATAGGTTGTACAGGTTGCAGCTAGAATCACCAATGGCACTGATATGCAGTAATGGAGACAAGGATTTGAATGAACTATGGCACAGAAGGATGCGACATTTGCACCATGGGGCTCTAAGAATTCTCAGAAAAACTGTATCAGGAGTCACAGATCTTAGAACTGAACGAGATGATGTATGCAAAGGGTGTGCACTGGGCAAGTATGCCAAAGCAGCGTTTCCAAGAAATAACAATATGGCCAAGAGTGTACTAGGATTGATACACTCAGACATCTGTGGGCCGATGTTTACAAAAGCTCTTAGTGGTGTTGAATGCTTCGTCGCCTTCATCAATGACCATTCCACGAAGACTTGGATCTACTTTCTGAAAACCAAAGATGAGGTTTTCGGTCGATTCAAAGAGTTCAAGGCTCTAGTAGAGAATCTGACAGGAAAGAAGATAAAGGTGTTGCGCTCAGACAATGGTGGAGAATATGTTGACAAAGACTTTACTGATTTTTGCGCTAGAGAGGGCATCAGAAGAGAGTGTTCAACTCCCTACAATTCAAAGCAGAATGGAATAGTCGAAAGGAGGAACAGGACTACTGTGGAAGTAGCTAGGGCAATGATATATGATCAAGACATGCCAAAATTCCTGTGGGTAGAGGCATGCAACACGACAATCTATGTCCAGAATAGAACTCCTCATAGGGCATTGGGCAAGATTACTCCAGAGAAAATCTTCACCGAGAAGACACCTGAATTTAGTCATTTCAAGATGTTTGGGAGTTTAGCGTCTTGTCATATACCCGAGGAGAAATGATATCTTGGGAGTTAGATCAAACTGCAGAGAAAGGATATCTTGTGGGATATAGCAAGAATGCTAAGGCATATAGAGTCTATCTTCCAAGGAGTAGGGAGGTAGTAGTTCGACAAGATGTAAAATTCATGGAGGATAGAGCTTTCAGAAAATCTCGAGAAATGCTTTCAGAGGAGCAGTCAAAAGATGAGTTGTTGGTCAAACCACATCAACCAGTGGAAGCTAGTACCAGAAATTTTCCTTCAAAATAGGAGGAATCACAGGAAGAGGAAGAGTTGACAGATGCGCCTACTACCAGAGGAAGAACGAGCTGGGAACTCAGACAAATTCTATGGGAAGCAAAAGAATTCATTGATGAACCCAGGAATAGTAAAAGGGAGCGAAGACAGCCAGACAGATACTAGGGCCTAGTAGCTTAGGTGGGGAACCCTCCAGGTTTCAGGAGGCTGTTCAGCATCAAGTATGGGTGGATGCGATGGTGGAGGAATACAACTCTATAATGCTGCATGATGTCTGGGAAGTGTTGCCTAGGCCTCAGGGTAGATCAATGGTAGGTTCGAGATGGATCTACAAGATCAAATATGCTGCAGACAATAGCGTGGAGAAATACAAAGTTGGGTTTGTGGCAAAGGGGTATGCTCAAAAGGAAGGAATAGACTATGAATAGACATTTGCCCAAGTAGCCAAGTATACATCTAATAGAACCGTGATATCTCTTGCAGCACAGATGGGGTGGGAGATTCATCAAATGGATGTCAAAACGACATTCTTGAATGGGGTAATAAAAGAGGAAGTATACATTGAATAGCTAGAAGGCTTTGAGACACATGAGAAGAAATATCATGTATGCAGATTAAAAAAAGCCTTGTATGGGCTCAAACAGGAACCTAGAGCGTGGTATGGTTGAATGGTATTGTCGAATTGGGACATATGCATTATTTCCTAGGGTTGGAAGTTTTGCAGCAGAAGGGTGAGATCTTCCTTGGACAAGGGAGATATGCTACAGAAATCCTGAAGAGATTCAGGATGTAGGACTGTAGGCCTATGGCTGCTCCAATGTTCACTAACTAGAAGAAAATTGATGCATCAGAAGATAAAGATGTTGATCCCACCTTGTACAGGTAGCTCATAGGATCCCTGATGTATCTGGTCAAAACGAGGCCAAACATATGTTGCACTGTCAACACCCTCAGTGAGTTCATGGTGGAACCTAAGAGGGCGCATTGGGCAGCAGGTAAACATGTTCTCAGGTATATACAAAGAACAGTCGAGCATGGACTATTGTACACCAGAGGCAATGACATCAGGCTAAGTGGGTTCACTAATGCAGATTGGGTTGGAAGTTCAGTAGATTGGAAAAGTACCACTGGGTATTGTTTCAACATTAGATCGGGGATGACATCCTGGTGCAGTAGGAAACAAAAATATGTAGATCTAAGCTCAGCTGAAGTAGAATATATGGATGCTAGCACAACTTCGTGCGAAGCCATATGGCTTAGAAAATTGCTTGTGAACCTATTCAGTAGAAGGATGGATGCAACCAAGATCACGTGTGATAATCAAAGTTGCATCAAGCTCTCTGAGAATCCAGTATTTCATGATCGGTCGAAGCACATTGATATTAGGTGTAACATTGTCAAAGACTGTGTCCAACGACGAGCAGTATAGTTGAGCTACACTCCTACAAGAGGTGGCGGACATCCTCACCAAAGCGCTAGGAAGAGAAAATTTCGTTTATTTCAGGGAGAAGATGGGGATGGTAAAGAATCCATTTCAATAACAAAAATGGATAAGCGTTAGGTGTTGCAGTGCTATGGGCAGCATGGGCAACATATAGAGAGGGAGCTATAGTACAGATGTAGCAGTGGCAGTGGCAGTGTCATGGGCAGCAGTACTGAAAGCAGCAGTGCAGATGGTGTGAGGCATTAGGCCAAGCATCAGCATAGGTACTAGTGCGGAAGGATCAGTGTGATGTTTCAGCGATGGAGCATTACTAGAACACATTCCTCGCTAAGAGGGAGTGTTGATTTGTGGTAGAATCAGATGTGCTCTAGCCATGAAAATTGGTGGAGAGGCTAAGGCACATAAGATCTCCAAAACCCATAAATAGTTTTGGGAAATTTCATCCGGTTGGAGAAATATTAAAATTATTAATATTTTTAATGGAGTTCCTAAGTCTGGGTATTAAAATAAAACTAGGTGAGAAGGTTCTAAATGACGAGGATTAAACCAAATATAAACTTAGTCGTTGATCAGGGACTTAATCTCGGTCATTGAAGACTCAACAGTAAAAGTATAAGATGAGGCTCGAGGGTCAGTTGGAGACACAGCAGCAGATACTCAATATCTCAAGGAAAATCGATTCTCAAAGAGAAGGAGATCAATTTCAAAGGGAGAGTCGCAGGGTGGAGGAAGAGGGGGAATTAGCAGTAGTCAAGGAGCTCAGAAGTAGTGACACAGGGACTCTGAGAAACATCACAGAGGGAGACACATGGATGACGCAGAGAGGGACCAGAGCCATGCAGAATGGCACAATAGAGAAAGGAAGTTGTCCAGGGTGTCAAAAAGTCTCAGAGAAAAGTCTCAGGGCTTTTCTCCCAGTGCCTATGTAAATTTCTTTGTAAAAATGATTGTTGCTGAAGATTAATAAAACCCTTCTTTGCTGCACTGATTTCTCGCATTGGGTTTTTCCGGGGACAATTGTCCAAAAATAACTGTTTTGATGTGATTGATTCTTGTACATATATTTGTTTTTGTATAATGGTGTGATATCTGCAGTAGAATTTATTTTAATATTTACTGAAGGGATTTCATAAATAACTTATTGGAAATAATAAGTAGGTGAAATAAATTAGTTGTTGCAGAATTAGAATTTCTGTTTAGAAATTTTCACAAGAATGTTGTTCTTGGTTCATTTTATTTGATTAGTGCTAAGGAAAAGTTACAATTGAACTCTAGTCCTCAGACCTCATCCTTGCTCAAATGTTTGGATCTCACAATGAGGAGTCAATAGAGGTAGAGGGTCCCAAAAACTATATTCAACCAACTTAAGTTGGAGGTAAGTTTTAATGAGGCTTGGGGCCTTCCTATACTAAAATGCCTAAATGAAGTGCAAATTGTTTTAATTCCCCAAATTAAACTAATGCTTCATGCAAATGCTTCAAAGAGAAATAGTTTGCAAAACTTGAGAGCGTATGCATGTGAGAATTTAAATACAAGATCAGTAAAAATTTGCATGTGGAGTGAAATGTATTGATTTTAAGCATGCACAATATGAAATTAAAAGGTAGAAAGCTAAGAAAAAACTAAAAGCAAGATTAGGCCACCCACAAGAATCTCTCTTCTAAATGAGGAAGGGGGATGGCATGGGAAAAAATCACAAGCTCCCTCCAACAATTTCTTTTATCTTTTATTAGCGCTTAAAGCGAGTAAAAGTGTCTCTAAGAGGGCAACCACAGTACGAGAGAGTCTCTAAGAGGGCAACCACAGTACGAGAGAGATCTTTACAAAGATGGGACTCTAACAAAGCTAGACTCTCTCCCCAAAAAATATAGCAACAACAAACTTGAAGATGGAAAGAACTCTCCAAAAGAGTTCACATGGCTCAAAAGGCCCACGACCTCGATGAGTTTGCAACTCTCTCCCAAGTGCTTATGGCCTCCCTAGAAATCAGTGTTTGGATAACGTGAGGGGGTCCTGCATACACACGAGTGAGTAGTTTTCCAAAGATTCTCATCAAGCTGCTTGTTGCCCAATGTTCAAGCCTATGGGCTGCAAAACACAAAAAAATACCAATTGTCAGTCTGAAATTAGGAAAAAGAGAGAAAAACTAAACTTAGAATTTAATTTACAAAGTACTAGCTCAAGTAATGGGAGTGAACCCCATATTTGCCTAGCTTTAGAAATGACTCTTGAATAGGAGATATAACTTTGAAAGAACTAGAATCAAAGTAGCATTTTTGAATTTAAATGGATGACCAAGTAGCTATAGACTAAGAAAACTCCCTTTTGCTCTTCATTGGATGGAAAACTTGGAGCGAAAAAATGGTTTAATCTTGGATCATTGTGACTCTAGAAGTGAGTTGACCTAATTGAAATTTCTCCCACTTCCAGATGGATTCCTGTACACAATACAAAAAATCTTTCCTACTCACTTGAACACGTATTAGTTTGCACAATATTAGAGCAATATAATGAATAAGATAAACCAAGCATTCCTTCTAAAATGAATTGGCAAGCTTATCCCTAGAAGACTACTCTAAATCAATGATATGTGCAAGAGAGCTTGCACATATTAATCCAAGCAAGATGGCAAGCATAAACTAATATTAATTCAACATGCAAAAAAAAATTAAACACAATAGCAGTAGTATGAAAGGACATCACCTCATAACGCTAAGAGAACACCAGCCAGATAGCCCCAAAGTCTTGATTGTATTAAGAAAGTATGCAAGTACAAAATGGCAGAGTTTCCTCAAGCCCAATAGCTTATTACATGATACAATATGAGAGCCCATGGCTCTATTATATAGAGAGTTGGGAGCAAATCCCAATGAAGAATGACAATGACAAATCGCATTAGAGCCAATCCCAATGTAGAAGTGATTAAATAAGTGGCATGAGGTGACAATCCAAAAGAGAAATTCGAATTTGTTGAATGGAGCTCCAATGCCAACTGTAAAAATCGAATTCTAACAAGTGGACATCATTTTCTTCTTCCCTTATGTCCCAAATTTGAATTTTATGATAGAATGACAAGTGTACATGGGTGGTAACCCATGTGGAGACAATTTCCCACAAAAATCTCCACCAAATATTCTCTCAAATTCTCCCAAATGTGCATTAACTTCACAAATTCGAATTTCCAAGTAAGTAGCTTTTTCCTTTAATGCCAGAAATTCAATTTTATTTGAGCACATGCCCTTTCCTAGATTTTAGGAGTCTACATCATCTTGGGACTTCACTTTAACTCCTCCATAATTTTCCACCTCATTTCCACAACATTTAGCATGTGTGGATATTTATTTTCTCTGTTTATTTAATTTATGGTTTAATTAATTGCCAGAGTTCCCACTAAACTTAGGAAAAATGGGTTTTGAGGGTTCAAAACACATTTTTAACCAATCAAAGTGTGTCATAGTAGAAAGTTGAGGGTGAGAGCTGCAAATTTCATTACTCATACCCTATACAAATTCTCTAGACATCACTTATTACATTACAAGTATAATTTTATTAGCAATTTTCACAGTGCGGAAAATCTAAAAAATCAAAAAATAACTACCTAAACTTAACCAAATTCCACGAAATTTTTTGTGTGATCTAGTATGGTAATATACATCAACTCTAGCAATAAGACGTGTTAGGGGCTCAACCTTCAAGCCGTCACCCTGGCTTTGGGGTAAGACGTGAGTGAAAAACCCAAAAAATTATCCGCCTCTGAAAAAGAAGGGATAATTAACCAGATAAAAAAAACACTCCAAGGTGTACTCGTTTGCTGATCGAGTCCCAACTTCCTAGGCCTGTTACAAACTCAAAAACTCATCATTACTAGTATCACTTATTACAATTCCCCGCAAAGTGTGGAATCTGAGTACAAGAAAGATGATGAGAAGATAGAAGTAGAGTTAAAAAACTTTGTTGACTGATGATATCTGATGGTACAAGTGTCCTCTGGATCATCCTTGGGCATGGACTCTTCATATAATCATCAGGTGCCACTCCAGTGGTCAACATTTGGCTCCATATGGGGATGCATGCTAAATACAAAGTGATAGTGTGCAAGAACCTGGAATCTATATCAACCAACAAAAGACATATTAGCAGTATCCATTCAAAATATCATCAAATGAAATAAAGTACAGAAACGAAGAAATGGAAATTTATTCTAAGAGCATAAATGACAATTTATTCTTGAAATAAAACTAATTAAACAAAAACGACAAGGGATAAGGTTAGAAATATGATACAAAAAGATGTCCCATGGCATCAGATGTCCTCAATGAAGTTCGTGCTGAGAACCTGCTTACTTTCGGGTAGATCCATGGGCTACTTTTCTGATGTTCCTGGTGCAATTCTGAATCTCTTAGGACTTTGATCCATCCTAACACTGTGTTGTGCATGGTCATCAGGTTTACCAAATCCTTTCCGCTTTTTTCCTTTCTTCTTAATAGATTGTGATGTTGATATTGAGGTGGTCAAAGTAGACCTTTTGCCCGATCTTGAAGATGCTCTGATAGAAAATTCGAAATATCCAAGACTTCTTTGACCTTTCTTTCTCCATTTAGTTTCTGCTCTGACATGGGTGATGGATTAATCTCACAAGTATAAACTTGATTCCCCTTAGTTTCCTTGCTATCCAAGTCTCCATCAATTAGCCATTTTCAATGGAGTAAATGACCTCCTCATAATGAGATGGAGATTGCTTCAGTGGACCGGGAGGCTTATGATTTTTTTCTTTGTTCTCTTCCCATTCGTCATTTAACCTAAGTTGGAATTTTTGTACCTGTAACCTTTCCATTTCATCCAACCTATTCTGAAAAGTGACTTAATTAGCCTTCATAACACTTATTTCTTTGGCATGATTTGTTTCCATGGTGTTGATGTTAAAATTGGCAACTAGGGCCAAACTCCATGTGGGTCATCTTATTTATGGCAGCTGATATTTTTCTTGGATTCCTCTCATCGAGAGGTGTAGGATTGATCTAAAGATCATCCATTTTCGATAAGTATTCATGTAGATATGAATTTATTTGTGTTATGGGACAGTTCGTCAAGGTCGGCCAGCAACCAAATTGTCCCCACTTGTGCTCAACGTTTTAGCATAAATAGAGGTGCCTTGAAATTCATTTAGTGCTCACCTCTTGTGATATCTTCTCTCCATTGTTTTGGGTTTTAATGGAAGGGAAGAGATCCTAACAGACTACGCATCCCTATGGAGGGGGTGCCCTAGCTAAACGCAGTCTTGGAGATGATGCCCTAAAACACAACTATGGAGAGGATGCCCTAGCTAAA
This sequence comes from Pinus taeda, assembly GCA_000404065.3. NCBI lineage: Eukaryota > Viridiplantae > Streptophyta > Pinopsida > Pinales > Pinaceae > Pinus > Pinus taeda. Next base: position 615,842 of record APFE031562336.1, on the reverse strand, counting down.
CGCAGTCTTGAGATAATGCCCTAAAACGCAGTCATGAAATGCAGTCATAAAGATGCCACCTAAAACACAGACATGGAAGGAATGCCCTAATCCTATACGTTTTATGGAAGGGCTCCTAATACTCTATGCTGTCATGGAGGACAGCCCTTAGACACAGCAAAGAGGCAAAGACAACGAGGCAGTTTGGGGACTGTGTTAGTGCTCATTGAAGGATATCCGAGCTGTTGTTACATGGCCGAAGAGCTAGCTTGAGGGCCGAGTTTCAACAGAGGATAACACAAGTCTGTGGGGCAGTTTTAAGGTAGGTTATCTATGTGTTTGTGTGGGTCGTAGGTACAGGAGGAGAGTTGTAGTAGGAAGGATAAACGTTGTTGTTTTGGACATTTTAACTTGTTGTTGTGGCCGTAGCACTATACTTGGGCTTGTGTAGGGCAACTAAGGACTGTCATATGTCCAAAGGCAACGACGTAGCAAAGGAGGGGCTATCCTAAAGTATGCCACAACCATTCAAGGGTTGTTTGGGAGTCTGCTAGAGAAGTCTAAGGCTACAACAATATGCCCTAACCAGACAGTCACAAACAACCATAGCAAACAAGGTTGGAGCAACATGGATTAGTTTGATGTTGCAGCCTAGATGTGAGGGTTGGTAGGGCTGTCTTGATGGCCTAAACAATCCATGATGAAGGTTGTTCAATCTACCATCCAATGCCGCAAATAGAGACCCTAAACAGTGAATTAATGCATTCCATGATAAGATATGTCAGCAAGGTGCAACATGATGTTGAATGCTGCTACATAATGATGGGCATCATGATGAAGTGTAGTGTAGCATGTTGTGTGCAACACTTGGTTACAAAATGCAGCATGATGATAATAAATGCTACAATGAGATGCAGCATGATGGGCACAGTAAGGGACAACTTGATGTTGCAGCACAGGGAGGTGTTGCATGATGATAAGGTGCAACAGTATGATGTGTGCATCATGGTAATGAGGTCCAACATGATGATTGGGTGTAGCACAGTGAGGTGCAACATGGTGATGGAGTCACCTTGGATCAGTGGAAGCAGTATGCCTTCAACTCAACTCAGATTAGCAACCTCACATGCTATCTTCTTAGAGAAGATCTCTGCTCTTATTTTGATAAGTCAAGATACTGACTTTTGATGTATATGTACTCTCTCTCTCTCTGCTGAACTATTGAAGAACATATAAGAAGAATTGATCAAGGGTTTCCCCACATTGGGGTTTGTCCTTGGTTAGTGCCACATCTTGTGTCCTCTTGTCTTGGCTTGTCTTCTGCGATTTATGTTTATGTTCTATCTGCATTTTACTATCTTGTTAATTGTGATTGCTAATCTGGAATTGATATTGAGTTAATGCGAAAAATTGAAGTAAATTTCTCTCAGCATAGACATACCTAAAATTAACATGGTATCAGAGTTGAGGCGAGGACAAAGCCCAAGCAAGAGTAAAAAAGAAATCACAGAAGATAGTTGGAAAAGACAAAAGGCTCAATGGGTTCCTTATCCCTCTTCAAATTCACCAGGGGTGAAGTCGAAGCAGAGAATATTATCCGAGTGGCACAGTGGAAGCATATGATGGCCTACCTAAAGATCTCTTCAATGGGAAGTTCGGGTCTAAGGGTGGAAGGAAAGGCAGATGCCTTGCTTGCAATAAGTTTGGCCATTATGCGAAGGAGTGTCCAAATGGTAGGGACACATCACTTGATGATGATAACAATCATTCCAGGGACATCTTCAATGATCGGAGGAATGACAGGTAATGCAGGTCATTAAGGAAATGGCAGACTCTTCAAAGAAAGCAAGGAACCCCAAGTATGAAGAATCAAATGTTGTTTCTAATAAGCTAAAAGAGTGTTATCCTATATTGGCCCTCTCCACTACTTCTCCTCCAGAATCCTTGGGAATCTAGCTTATTGATTGTAGTGCTTCAAAGCACTTCATCAGATAGAAGGAAGCTCTCTCTAATTTGGTAGAGATGGAAACAATTGTTGGGATTATACTTGGTGTCAATGCCACCTATCCTGAAAAGGGTGTATGGAATGTTATCCCCTCAATTGAATGAGGGTAACACGATTCATTTACAGGAAGTTCTTTATTTACCTGATCTCAAGAAGAACCTGCTGTCAGTTTCAGTAGTGGAAGTCAAAGGTTTCAAGGTGGCATTCATCGATGGAAAGGTACGTGTTTGTGTTGACATGGCGAATTTTCGCTATACCAACAAGGGGAACTAACTCGATCGCAAACCCCGATTAGACCTGCGTTCGTTTGGAATGGCTAGTTCCAACAAGTTTTAAGGGACCCCGTAAACTGTTAAATGAGTGTTGATTGATTGCTTCTAGGGAGAAGACTTCAATTAAATCAACAAAATTAAACAACTAATTTGTATGTATCAAAACCTATCTAAGCTATTTCTAACTACTCTAGTCTATATCCTAACTATCCTAACCTATCCTGTAGGAGCAAAAACAAAGGAGGTTAAACATCATATATAAATCCAAAGTCCAAATGAATCAATTACTGGTCCACGTAGGAACAAGGCTGTATTAAATCCTAATTGCAATCCAATTATTCATACAGGAATACACATTCCATTTTATGGAAGAAAAGCTTGCAAATGATGTCCAACATAGTTTTGATTCAGCAACCTTTCATGATTTAACCATGATGTTGCATCATATTCAAATAACTAGACATAACCATGAACTGTAAGTTATCAGTATGCACAAAAACAAATATACATTTGCATTTATGTCAACAACAACATTTTGATCAAAACACATAGGAGAGGAGGAAAATAAATCTAAAACACAGGGTCCTCATTGAATCAAGTAGTCGCTCTTTATTCACAATAAATCAGAGCTGTTTTTTTTCAACAAAAAGCCCTCCTCTCCTATCAGGAGGTAATACTTATGCAACCCTCCATGACCCTCGGTCTTCCATGACCTTTCATTTCCCCCATTTCATTACACAGGTCAGCATATGCAGATGAGAATGGTCGATGAAACTGTTGACACGCCAAGGTCACCCTTGGTGGAGTGTTCTCCTTCCTGGGGAAATGAGTGGATGCCTTTGGAACAGAGGAGGACTACGTATCATTTCTTAGCACCTATGTGGAGTGGCTATCATTCTTTGTCATTTCCTAAAGGAAACTAAAGATACTGCGCTCATCTTCCCACATATGGCATGCTTTTTGATGTATTTGGCAATGATGACATCTTGATGGATTAGCGTTGTCATGAGTTCCTCCATTGAACTGAAGGAATGCCTCCATTATGCAATTTGGCAGTCCGTGTTCCCTTTCACAGAGTGCGTTTCGCACTACTGACACCAGTAGGGCAGAGGTGTCATCTTGATACAACTCACCTTCATCCGTCACCGGGTCTGCTCAAATTTGGCTGCAAAATAATCCATATCAGCTATGACGGTGAGACATATGGCGAACAGGTCTACAAAACATGAATCTTGCGTTTATAACATCAAATGTGAAATAATTCCCCTTTCTTTTTAATTTATGCACTAATTATGTCCCATGAATGTAAATCCGATTTACATTGCAAATCCTTGCCAAACACAGAGCGGAACCCAAAACCTGGACATGAAATACTATGGGCGGGAACCTATACCTTATCGGGTCCGCCATATGGCATTTCCCATAAAAAACCGCGACCATATCACTTTACCAAATACACAAGAAACACGAGAAAAACCCACGTCTGGGCCGTATACCCGGAATTCAAATTTTATATGCCCGAGCCTAAAATTATCGACAAGTCCAGCGTATGGTGTCGCGCCTTATGCATGAGCGCTAGACCTCGCCAATAGCGATTTGCGATGGGGAGGGGTGGACCCGATAGTATATAATTATGTTTTAATCGGATCAGCGGGTCCTCCATATTGCATATTGCAATATGCGTAGGCCTAGGGCCCCGCCGATTGCGATATGCGATTAGGCCGGACCCGATATATATATATATGTGTGTGTGTGTGTGTGTGTGTTATATTTAATAGCCCTGGCGGGTTCGCAGTGTATGATTTCCCTTTGTAAAACCCGATTTCAACGTTTTTTCCAAAACAAGAAAGTATGGGAAAATGCCGGACCTGAAATGTTATATGCTGTGGTTTATAATCATCGGCGGGTTTGGGATAATCGATGTGCCTTATATATAAGCCCCGGACTTGCCGATTGCGATATGCGATTGGGAGGGCGGACCCGATAGAATATATATCGTGGTTAATATAGCCATTGGGTCTGGAGGACATACGTGCCCTTTATATATATATAGCTTTTGGGCTTGGCCGATAGCAATTTGCAATGGGGCTCCGGACCCGAAATATATGCATTTGGGTTAATAAAACCTGTCGGGTCCAGAAGCCATGAATGCGTTGTGTTAATTGCGATAGGCCCAAAAAAAGGGATTTATGCATGTTTTGTGAAGTATTTCTGCTATAAGGAATTATGATGGGAAAATGATGCGATAAAGGGTTTTGAGGGCTTAAAATGTTTCGATGGGGGGAATGAATGGAGGGCTAGGCTGGGTGATGAATGGACCATGCAGCAAGGTCTAAAGGAGGGGGTCTTGACCCTTAAGAACTGAAAATTTGACTCGGCAGCGAGTTAATGTCTCTGGGACTAAACAGATCATTCAGAGAGGTAGAAGACTGACTTTTAGGGGACCCATTCAAAATTGCTGCCAAGGCAAGTTTTGATAGGGTGGTGGTTGTGACCACAACAAATGGCGAATTGTTGGGTGAACCATCGATCTCTCTTTCCAAATAAACCTTGGATTAATAAAACATCAAGGTGTTAGGATAAACTTGAAATGCAGACTATATAGATGGAAAAGCATGGGTTCCTTTTCAACATTAATTGCTTCAGGTGGGATAGAGACAAATAGCTTCTACTTACTGATAGGATTTTGACAGGCATTCTCCAACGGCAATATTACGGGGTTTATTGACCTCCCTTTACCTGTTTCCCACTTTCAAAAATCCTTTTGGGGCCATCACTGGTCTGTCCATACCTGTTTAGGTGTGTACCTCAGCTCTTTATCGTTCATCAACTTAATATAAATACGTTTTTCTGCACTTTATATAAGAATTTCAGTGTTGTATTTTCATTTGATTGAACGGGGCGTAGTCATGGATCTTTCCATATTTTTAAACCGCTTAAGCAAGGTTGGGCTTGTTGTATCAACCAGTACTCTGAGCCCAGCAACAGTCCCTACTCTAATTGGCTTCCCAAACAACCTGTCCTTCCAGTGTGGCACAAGGACCTGACATTTCATTTTCTTTTTAAACAAGTCCTTCTAGTTTCAGGCACAAGGGCTAGAGCACAATTGGAATTTCCATAAGTATATGACAGTGAGTTTAGCCCATGAAAGGAGATTTACTTGTAGATAACAGGTATTGGACAATTTAGTGTAGTGGATGGAACCGATGGAGAATGACTGCAAACCTTACAGCTAAGTACAGGCTAGGTTTGAGTGGGATTTATTCAAAATGCAATGTCCCTCCATGCTAGTTCAGCTATAGTTACACATTTGTTTTATAAAGATGCCCCTACATGCTCCATATATCCATGTTATCAATAGATCTTACCCAGTTCCCAACAGATGCCAATGAGTAGTTTTGGTTTGAACTCCACAGCTGATTTTCAAGTTCTCATGGGCTGATTGAAAATTTGTTTGATTTGCAAGGTAATGATAGATTTAGAAACAGCAGAATCATCAGCAGGTTAATGAGGAAGGGAAAGGCTCAAGGTGGTGAATGAGGGAAAATCTAAGAAAGGAAAAACAAGACAGGAGCACTGAAATCGGTTGGCTGAAAGGGACTGCAATTCCAAAACAGCAAGAAAATAAACTTTGCAGAAAAACAAAAGGAAAACACAGAAGTGCAACTAAACTAACAACAAAGCTAAAATGACTTCTAACCTAATAAGGAGGTAACCACCATGTGGTGGCTACTAGAAGTATCTCTTCAGATGTTGGCCATTAACGGGGAGTTTTTCAGTCTCTCCCTATAAAGTTTTCAACCTGTAAGTTCCTTGACCAAATTTTTCCACAACTTGGAATGGGCCTAGCCATAAAGTGTTGGAATTTCGTGTGTTTACCTTTTGGCTCACTCATCTTGTAACATTTCAGAATTAGCTCCCCTACTTGGAAATCTTTATCTCCTGCCAGATGATGATCAAACCATTTTTTTACAATCATTTGGTGATTTCTGAATTTATTTCTGGCTTTATCTCTCAATTCTACCAACTTCATCAGTTGGTTGATCCTCTCTTGGAGTAGGGCCGAAGGGGTTCCTCTTGAAGCTTGGGAGAACTATAAAGAGGGAAGGGTAACGTTGGGAGGCAGGATGGCTTCTTTTCCATAGATGAGGAAGTATGGGGAGTTTCCTAAGGCCACTTTTGGGGTGACCCTATCGGCCCAAAGGGAATTTGTTAGGACGTTGTGCCAGTTCTACTGGTTATCAGCGACAGACTTGCGAATTATGTGGATAAGGTTTTTATTTGAAGACTCTGCAACTCTGTTTCCCTAGGGTAATAGTTTGATGAATACCTCATGTGGATTGATTTATCGATAACAAACTCAGTCAATTTCAATGAAGAAAAGTAAGAGGCATTATCAAATATAAGAGCGTCACGAATGCCATACCTGTTAATAATGAATTTCTCAATAAATGTTATTACCTCATCCTCGTTCACCTTCCCAAGTGGGATGGCTTTGGTCCATCTGGTGAAGTAGTCAGTCGCTGTGAATATGTACTTATGCTGCTGCGAAGAGTTTGGAGTGATTTCGCCTATGACATCTAGGCCCCATTACTGGAATGGGCGACAAATCATAATGGGCCTGAGGGGAACAGCAAGCTTTCTTTCTTGTCCTATGGCGGTTTGACACACCTTGCATTTGCGAGCATAGGCATGCGAGTCTCTGAACACTGTGGGCCAATAATATCCGGCTCTTAATATTTTGTGAGAAGTGGTCTCTCCGCCATAGTGACCACCTGCTGGGTTGTCATGCATTTCTTTCAAGACATGGTCAGCATCATCCTTTTCCAAACACCTCAACCAGATTCCATCATGATTTTTCCTGTATAATATGTTATTGGCCAAATGATACTGATTGGATTTCAATCTAAGTGCTTTCCTTTGTGATGCATCCATGTATTCAGGGCATGATCCTTGTATGAGATAGAAGCATATGCCGTAGTACCATGACTCAGGGTCCAAAAAGGCTTTTGACGTTTCTCGCTCATACATCAGGGCTTCGTTAATCCATAGGGGATCCTCCCTGAATTCCATTTGTGCATATTGCATGCTCTGCGTTTCTGGTTCTTCGGACGCTCCTTCTTTATCCACCAAGGCTTCTGCTGCTAGCCTACAAAGTCCCTTCCCTCAAACTACTTGTGCCGGCTTAATCTCGAGGTCAAACTCTTGAAGGGCGGTTATCCAATTCCCTCTCCGTTCACCCATTTCCTTCTGCACGAAGAGAGCTCTTACATCAGGATGGGGAACGATTACTTTGGTCCTGGCCTTTAGTAAATAAGGGTGGAAATGTTTCACGGCCTTGAAAACTGCAAAGCCCTGTTTCTCCACGTCTGGGTAGTTGAGTTCTACCCTTTGGAGATTAGAGCTCATATAAGAAATAGGGACTTCATTGCCTTTGTTATTTTTCTGAGTGAGTATTGCGGCATATGAAACATCAGAAGCAAAAGTGTATAAGAAGAATTCCTTGCCGAAATTGGGGCTAACCAATGCAAGAGCTTCAGCGATGGCTTCCTTGATTCGCCGAAACGCTTTCGTAGCTTCATCGATCCACTTGTACACAACGTCTTTCTTCATCATTAGCTACATAGGGCGCACTATTTCAGTGAAACTTGAGACAAATTTCTTTACGAAATTGATCTTCCCGAAGAAAGATTGCATGGCCCTTTTATTTGCAGGGGGTTGTATTCTCATGATAGTCTCTATTCTTTCAGGGTCAATAATAATCCCTTCTTTAGAGAGGATATGACCCAGTAGTTTCCCCTCTGTGACTGCGAAGATGCTCTTCTTGGGATTCAACGATATCCCGTATCTTCGACATCTTTCGAAGATTTGTTTTAGGTGGTAGATATGATCCCTTCTATGATATGAATACACTGTAATGTCATCCATGTAAACCACTACTGATTTGTTAACCAACCCTCAGAAAGCTATATCCATAGCTCTCTGGAATGTGGCGCCTGCATTAATGAGTCCAAAAGGCATTTTGCGATATGCGTAAGTGCCCCATTTAGTGTTGAAGGTTGTCTTAAGCTAATCCCCATTAGATACTAACACTTGATTGTATCCTGCAAACCCGTCTAATAGGGACAACGTTTCAGACCCAGAAACACACTAAAGAATGTGCTCCATAGAAGGGATAGGATAGTTATCCTTTTGTGATGCTTTGTTCAGGTTTCTGAAGTCAATACACAACCTGATGTCTCTGTTTTTCTTTCTCACTGGCACGAGATTAGCTACCCAGCGCGTGCCTGACAGGAAAGATGCTTTTAGCATCCAGCGTTTTGTTTAATTCTTTCTTCACCAGTGGTTCTAGGCTTGGATGCATCTTACGCAGCTTTTGTTGGTAGGGTTTGGCCTCCTTTTCCAAAGGGATTACATGCAGCATAACACTGGTATCAAAGGTCTTTAGGTCTTCATATGTCCATGCAAAGACATCCTTGTATTCTTCAAATAGCTTGACAAATGCAGCCAGTGTTGATAATATCGGTATTGGGAAAATATCGGTGAGGGTCCAGAAAATATCTTATCGGCAATATCGGCAAAATATCGGCAAATATCTGCAAGCATAAAAATGCATAATATATTATTTTTTTCAAATTTTTGAACATATAAAGCAATAACAACATGACATAAACACATTGGCACATAAATATGAAGAAAACACTGATATATATGATGTCAAATAGAAATGATACATCAAAGGCGATACCAAATCCTGCTGATCCCTGATAATTGTCCATTCAAGGACTCAAATGTGGAGAACCAATACAAAATAACATCACATATATAAAAGTATCTCATCATCATGAGTTATATGTAGCATAACAAATAAAAAACAGAGCTATCTATCTGAAATCACTGACCTCTCCCCCTTTTTCGGGAAAACATGATGGGTGTTTTGCCAGGCCTGCCCTAGTAGTAGAAGGCCCTGACCCTGCCTCTGCACCTAATGTCCAAATAATGAGTGCTAGTATGGGGCTATGCTCTCCTATATCTATAGCAGATGGTGTTGATGTTGATGCTCCCGTAGTGTCCTCCTCCTCCTCCTCCTGCTCCTCCTCTGAGTGTTGCTGCTCCTCCGACTCCAAGTCCTCCTCTTGCTGCCCCTGTTCTAATGGATCATCTGCCACTGGCTCTAACCATGAAGGTGACTCCTCCAAGATGGGCTCCTCAGACCCCACCCTCCACGGAAACAATACATCAATATTGTCTAAGGAAATGGCATCTAGATCCATTGGTGATTCTATTTGCCTCACTCGAAGTCATATGTTGTAATGCACATACACCAAACCGTTGAGGCGTGCAAACTCCAACCTGTAAGAGTGTCAAAAAAAGTAATGAGTCTTGACTCTTGACTCTTGACACTTGAAGGTCATAAATTAAAAATTAAAAATTACAATAAGTGTAATTGCTCAACTGAAGGCTTGAGCTCAAAGTTATACCTGTTGCGCCTTTTGGCATGTATTTTCTCAATTAAACTCAAATTGCACTCACACCCTGAAGAGCTACATGTTTGACTCAAGATTCGTATGGCCAATTTCTGCAAATTTGGTGCCCTTGCACCATAGCTTCGCCACCAAATATCTACAACAAAATAATGAAATAAAAAAATTCAAAAACTTAAAACATAATTAAACTTTCAAAAAAAAGTTACATAATTGAATTTAAAAAAAATAGAATTATAAGTAAGGAAATTCTAATTGAAAATTCTAATGTCTAATGAGTGATGACTTGTCACCTACGTGGCATGAAGAGGGTCCTTCCCTAATAGCATCATCAAAGCCAAATAGGCCAACACAATCCCGATAAGACTGTTATCTCGCGATTGATTTTGCTACGAAGCTCAGGATCAGGTACCATCCTCTGAATACAGGAATGGAGCCCTTCCATCACCTCACCATCAAAATCAAAGTTGCATTTGTATGAAAATGCGGGGTTGAGGAAGAGTGTTGCTGCATGAATGGGTCGATGAAGCATCCCTGTCCACCGACTATCAATCACATCCTATAACATCATCTGCCTATCAAGGCCAACAAAACCCTTCTTTGCATAATAAGAACGAATGGCCTCCTTGGCCCTATCCATGCCCTCATACAAATAAGCCATTGCAGGCTTCTCCCCATCCACCAATCTGAAAACCTTTATTGTAGGTTCACTAACTGCACATGCTTCTTCTACTCCATGCCAAAATGTCTCAGAGTACACCATTTTTGCAATGGCTTTTCCGTCATGTCTCCTGTTGTATCTACAATTACGCCAATCATCAGACACAAACATTTGCTTCAACTCGAACTGACATCGAAGCAAACACTGAAGAGTAATAAAGTTTGTGGCAAAACATGTGATGGCAGGACGCCGCAACTCCTTGTTTCTAGTGAACCTCCTCATGAGGCTAAGAACAAAAGCATGGTTATATATAAACTTGGGGATGCTCCTAGCCATATCAACAGCCTCCTTAATGAAGGAGAGTTTCTCCATATCCTCAAGCAACAAATCGAGACAATGTGCTGCACACGGAGTCTAGAACAATGTGGGATGCCTCTCCATAAGCGTTTTACCGCAGACACATAATTAGCTGCATTGTCTGTTATGACTTGCACCACATTCTGCACACCAATCTCCTGAATGAACCCATCTAACAACTCACATATCGTTGCTGCATCTTTGATATGTTTTGATGCATCCAACGATTTAATAAACATGGTACCTTTAGGACAATGTACCAAGAAATTTAGAAGGGTCCTACCCTTCCTATCTGTCCAACCATCAGACATCACTATGCATCCAGTAACTTCCCATGTCTTTTTCAACTCTGCCAATCTAGAGTTGATGTCCTGCTTTTCTGCTGGAAGAATTGGCCCCCGCAACTCCTCATATGTGGCACTTTTGTAACCTGGGCCCACAACAACAATAGCATCACACATTGGCTGCCAAAATGGATTGGTTTTGGTGATGTTGAGAGGTAAGTCGCTCCATAAAATACTCCTCCCCATGACTCTATCTGCTTCTTGCTTCTCCTTCTTTTTAACAAGCGATTTTATGCCAGGTTGTGCTCCAGGTCCTGTTCGTGGAACAAAAAATGATGACCTCGCAGGCGCACTAGCAGTAGTTGGTGATGGTGTGCTAGTTGTGGAGCCCCTCCCACTAGGGCCACTAACCTCAACATCAAAATCGGGAGAAGATATCCCGAAAGATCTACCTGCACGTTCAGCTTTGTTTCTTGCTGCCTCTTCCTTCTTTCTGCCCTTTTCATCTATTGCCTCAAGAGATTTTTGTATAAGCTTCGGACTAGAAACTGTACACACCCCAACATCATGTCCACTGAGTCTAGCAAGATGGTATTTCAGTCGTGTAACCCCACCTGTCATCCTGGTCCCACACAATTTGCATGTAAGATATGCACGATTTGTCCCACCATCAGGGTTCCCATACTCCCAAAATGGGTCCAAGGCTTTTGGCATATTTGTATTTTGTAGTGGGCTAACTCAAACCTAGGGCACCAAAAAAAATTGGAGTCAGTAACTTAATAAGTAATACTAATAACCACATCATTTTACAAAACAATTTTTTTGCTACATTATTTGCAAATTTGCAATTTTGCAATGTGAATTGAAAATTGAAAATTCATAAATTCATTTGAAATTTCATAAATTCATACATAGAATTTACTTTTAGAAATAGGAAAACGGTAAACCTACCTCACTGTTCACAACTTCACATTGCACAATAAGAAACTAATTTCTAAGGTGAAGAAATTTTATAGAAGATGAACCCCTAATATATAATAAAATTAAATAATAGCCTCTGCAGCTATGAACTCAAAAAAAATGGAGTTTGCTCTCCAAATATGGAGAAAACTTGAAAACTTAAAAACTTAAAACCCTTGCATTTGCTCATGGGCATGAAAATTTTTTCAAATGGAAAAAAAAATCAAGCAAAATGATTGTAAGCAAATAGGCAAGCAAGAACAATCCCAAAACTAACAAAAAATTCATTAAAATAGTGGTTTATTTGAACATACCTATTAATGGAAGAAATGAAATTGTCTCACTGTTCTTGAAGCTTAGATCAATGAAATCTTCGTTGTTGGTGGCGATAATAGCTATGGAACGCTCAAACCCTCCTTAGCAGCAAGCACATAGCTCTCTCCTTCCTTCTCCAGCAATCAGAAATGAAAATGATTCATAAAAAACCAAAATCTAAATTTTATAACCCGTGCGGCGATTTAAAACTGTCTCCCGGCGATAAATTAGGTCGTTGCGCGATATTTTGCTGAAATATCAACGATATTTCAGAAATATCGTGATATTTTTGAGAGCCAAAAATATCGCGATATTTTCTCGGTGATATTTCGGCTCGCTGAAAATATCGCGATATTTACGAATATCGCCGATATTTCGGCGATATTATCAACACCGAATGCAGCCTTTTCTTGTGGAGAGCACCCCAAGCCCAGATTGACATTTTTTGGGTCTTCTTTGGTTCCATGGTTGACCGATTCGTACTTCATGGATGAGTTATGCGTTTTGCAATTAGTTGGTTTCTTGAATTTATCATATAGGTCTTACAAGTCCTCCATCCTGACAATTGACTTGGGGATTGTATTGAATTGATCCTTTTCCTCACCTTCCCTCTCATTCATAACCCTGTCATGTTCTTCTTCATCGATGATTGCATTCTTGAAAGTCTTCTTACAATGCAGGAACTCAAGGATTTGCTCGTCATCTTCGAACACCTGCCAATTTGAGATGTTATCAGCCATGGATGGTCTGAAAATAAATTCAACATAACTTTTATTCTTCTTCAATCTAAAATCAGGCAAAAGCTTAGCAGCCATATTAGCCATCATATCAGCGTCTTGGTTTTGCCCTCGAGGTATGTGTGTGATATTAAAAGAATCAAAATTGTCAATTAAGCCCCATACCTCATGTTGGTACCTTACCAGGTGTGGCGAATTGCAGTGTATCCTCTTCCTTACCTAATCCACGATTATCGTGGATTATCTGAGTCACCAAAGACTTTAAGATTTTTTACCTTCATATCAATGCCTTTCTTCAAGCCCTGCAGCAAGCCTTCATATTCTGCTGTGTTGTTGGTGCATGCAAACTCCAACCAACTAGCCATCAAATGTTGGTTCCCTTGCGGGTCAATAAGAATGCTCCCAGCACCTGCACCTTCAAGGCAGTTAGAGCCATCAAAATAGAGTGTCCAAAATAAAGAATCTAATGTTACATCAATTGAAATGCTATCTACGAAATTAGTCCTATCATCTACTATAATACAGGACACTTCATCAGTTGGATTATGGGAGGGAGTTTCCAACTGTGTGTATGTCAAAGTTTCTTCAACTGTTTCTGCATGGAATTCTCCAAAACAGGTTTCTGTAGCATAAACATTGAAACTATAGTTCCCAAGGATGGAGTTGGTAAACATTACAAGTTCATTGGGACCATTTAGTTCCGTTACCACATACTTCATGTATCTTTCTTGATCAACTCTCAGCATATCACCTTTTCCCTTCTGAGGCAGCAAGAGATGTGACCAATCAGTTGAGAAATATCCATTGAGTTTTGCTGACCAATCCCTACTAAGTAGCATTCCATAAGCCTCGGGTATATCGACTACCACTATATCAATGACTTGTGTGTATTGTGGTTTAGCAGCCATCCGAATCAACACATCTTTCAATTCCCCAATTACTTTCACATTTGTCTTGTCTAATTGCATAATTCGAGTCCCAGTTTTCTCGGGTATCGCATGCAGTCTTTTGGCAACAGCGTAAGGCATCACAATGGACAAGGCACCGGAATCTCCCAAGCAATTGTGTATGTTCATGTTGAGGATTTCAAATGTGATAAGGAAAGGTGGAGTCATGGATTTAGATTTCCTCCCTATCATGGCTGCACTGACATCTTGGGGTTTTCAATTCATTTTTGATAAGGTGGCTTCCATGGCTGCTGGCTTTTGGGCTGTGCTGGGAGTACTAACAGGTCTAGAGACTAACTTTTGGGTTTGGCTACTCGGGATGGTGGGAGTTTTGCAGTTCCACTCATTCATAGCTTTCAAGAGCAAATCTCGTTGCTGCATTAATTTCAACAAATCAAAGTATGTGATATTAGCCCTAGATTTCTTAAGATCATCCACAATATTGTAATCAATGTTATAAACCGGATAGGGTAGAGTGAACATACCGGTTTTGCCATTCTTAGGAGGGAGCTTACCGTTTTGAGTCACCTTTATTGCAGTGGGAGATGCATTTCTTTCCCTGGATGGTTTGCTACTGGGGTATTCTTGGACTGGCCACTAGATCAACCCTTCTCAACAGGGACTTTGGGAGCGGGTGCCTTCACAGGGCGGAGACCTTTCTTGGTTTGATCTACAGGCTTCATCACACCCGTAAGTGGCCCCTTGCTTTGTGTGTGGATTTCATTAGTGTGGATCTCTGCCATACTGTCTCCTTGGTCATCATCATTCTCATTTGTATAGAAATCCCTCAGTACATTGATTTGAGATTCTTCTTCCAAGGGCTCCTCTACTTGGTATTCTTCCTCATCTTCTTGTTCTGGCTCTAGCTCCAATATAGGTTCTTACTGGTTAAGGAGCGATCCGATAAGAGTTAGCTCTTCTGTATTTAAATTCCCTTCATTGGGTGGAGCAGGTAGTGGAAGTGGACCATGACCACCTTCTGCCTTCTTACGATAGAAAGGTTTGAAATGTTTTCTGTTGCTATACTCTCCTCCACTTCCACTTATACTCTCTCCAGAATTCCTTTTCATATCAATGACTGTATTTGTCAACTTCTTAATGATCCGATGTAGACCTTCTATATCTGTGGTTTCCTTTTCTTTGGTTTTAGTTCCCTTGTTATCACTCGCATTATTCTTCTTGTATGCTTGAGAGGCTTTCTTTTCTCCAATTATAGGGTGGCATGCTGTGAGACTGAGCATTTCATTCTCGACTTGTACTACTTCATCGATAGTACCTTGTAAGGTTTGTGCGTTACTCCTCTTGACCCACATTGCAGTAGGGACAGGGAGAGCAGTGATGTACAATTCCATGAGCACCTCCTCAATAGGTCTAGTGGTGGTTGGGATTTTGTTGAACAAGGTGTTGAAATGGATGTTAAAATCCTTGACCTTTTCTTTGGTTTCCATTTTCAAATGGGATAGTTCTAGAACTAAGGCCGCAAGGGTTTTGTCATCGCCATACTTGTCTGAAAAGGCTTGTTGAAAGGCAGCCCACGAAGTGATTGATTCTGTTCTCAAGCTAAAGTACCATGTGGACGCTGCACCAATCAGGGTAAAAGGGAATAGACGACAAAATATATCTTCATCAGCTACCCCCAGCATGTGCACGACCAGGAAGAACGAATTAATATGGTTTTCAGCGGTGTCTCCCCGCTCAGGGTTGAATTTAGGCAATACTTTTTCTACATTCTTGGGTAAGGGATGCTGCTGCCCAGGTATTGCCACAACATCCTCAGCGAGCCAGGGAGATAGTGCTCCCAGAGGAGGTGGGAGTTGGTTTCCACCCAGTTGAGGAATATTAGCCATATCGAGGATAGGGATGTTCTGGTTGAGGGTTTCTTCATTAGGATTTTCCAAATCAGGTCATGGATTGCCTTCAAACGGGGAATCCTCAAGGATTTCTTCCCAAGGAGAGTTGATACTTTGCAAGGAATCAAGCACAATATCTTCAAGAGAAGGGGTTGCATATATCTCTTCGTTTATGTGATAGACCCTTGGTTTTCTTTTTGATGTCGAAGGTGAAGATTGAAAGATAGGGAGCTGTGAGAGGGAATGAGTGTAAGCCCAAGCAAGTCTTTTGACTGGTTGTTCCTGAGTGACAAGATACTCCCACAGTGTCTCTTCTTCGAAATGAGGTTTTTCCAAATGAGAGGAAGGGTCTTTTCGACCTTCACAATCCATGTATTAATCTTTTTGAATCCATGCGTGGCACTTATAGATGAAATCTTGAAAAGCTGTGGACGATAGTTCAGGGCCTCCTTTTAGCGCCAGTTTGTTGACATGATGAATTTTCGCTATACCAACAAGGGGAACTAACCCGATCGCAAGCCCCGATTAGACCTGCTTTCATTTGGAATGGCTAGTTCCAACGGGTTTTAAGGGACCCTGTAAACTGTTAAATGAGTGCTGATTGATTGCTTCTGGGGAGAAGACTTCAATTAAATCAACAAAATAAAACAGCTAACTTGTATGTATCAATTCCTCTCTAAGCTATTTCTAACTACTCTAGTCTATATCCTAACTATCCTAACCTATCCTGCAGGAGCAAAAACAAAGGAGGTTAAACATGATATATAAATCCAGAGTCCAAATGAATCAATTACTGGTCAACTTAGGAACAAGGTTGTATTAAATCCTAATTGCAATCCAATCATTCATATAGGAATACACATTCTATTTTATGGAAGAAAAGCTTGCAAATGATGTCCAACATAGTTTCGAATCAGCAACCTTTCATGATTTAACCATGATGTTGAATCATATTCAAATAACCAGACATAACCATGAACTGTAAGTTATTAGTATGCACAAAAACAAACATACATTTGCATTTATGTCAGCAACAACATTCTGATCAAAACAAATAAGAGGAGGAAAATTAATTTGAAACACAGGCTCCTCATTGAATCAAGCAGTCTCTCTTTATTCACAATAAATCAGAGTTGTTTTTTTTTCAACAAAAAGCCCTCCTCTCCTACCAGGAGGTAATACTTATGTAGCCCTCCATGACCCTCGGTCTTCCATGACCTTTCATTTCCCCCATTTCATTACACAGGTCAGCGTATGCAAATGAGAACGGTCGGTGAAACTGTGGACACGCCGAGGTCACCCTTGGTGGAGCGTTCTCATTCCTGGGGAAATGAATGGATGCCTTTGGAACAGAGGAGGACTGCGTATCATTTCTTAGTACCTGTGTGGAGTGGCTATCATTCTCTGTCATTTCCTGAAGGAAACTGAAGATGCTGATCTCATCATCCCACATCTGGCATGCTTTGTGATGTATCTGGCAATGATGACATCTTGATGGATTAGTATTGTCATGAGTGCTTCCACTAAACTGAAGGAATGCCTCTATTATGCAATTTGGCAGTCCGTGTTCCCTTTTGCAGAGTGTGTTTCACACTGCTGACACCGGTAGGGCAGAGGTGTCATCTTGATACAACTCACCTTTGTCCGTTACCGGGTCTGCTCGAATTTTCCTACAAAATAATCCATATCAGCTATGACGGCGAGAGTCGAAACATATGGCGAACAGGCCTACAAAACATGAATCTTGCATTTATAACATCAAATGTGAAAGAATTACCCTTTCTTTTTAATTTATGCACTAATTAAGTCCCATGAATGTAAATCCGATTTACATTGCAAACCCTTGCAAAACACAGTGGAACCCAAAACCCGAACTTGAGATACTATGGGCGGGAACCTATACCCTATCGGGTTCGCCATATGGCATTTCCTATAAAAAACCGCTACTATAGCACTTTACCGAATACACAAGAAACACAGGAAAAACCTGCGTCCAAGCCGTATACCTGGGACTTCAAATTTAATATGCCCGAGCCTAAAATTATCGGCGGGTCCAGCGTATGGTGCCACGCCTTATGCATGAGCGCTAGACCCCGCCGATAGCGATTTACGATGGGGAGGGGCAAACCCGATAGCATATATATTATGTTTTAATCGGATCGGCGGGTCCGCCATATCGCATATTGCAATATGCGCAGGCTTAGGGCCCCGCCGATTGCGATATGCGATTAGGCCGGACCCAATATATATATATAATATATATATATATATATATATATATATATATATATATATATATATACATATATATATATCTGTGTGTGTCTGTGTCTGTGTCTGTGTCTGTGTGTTATATTTAATAGCCCCGACAGGTCCGCAGTGTATGATTTCCCTTTGTAAAACCCGACTTCAATGTTTTTTTTCTGAAAACACAGGAAAGTATGGGAAAACCCCGTGTCCGGCCATAAGGCCAGACCTGAAATGTTATATGCTATGGTCTATAATCATCGGCACATCCAGGGTATAACGATGTGCCTTATATATAAGCCCCGGACCTTACCGATTGCGATATGCAATTGGGAGGGCAGACTCGATAGAATATATATCGTGGTTAATATAACCGTTGGGTCCGGAGGACATACGCGCCCTTTATATATATAGCTTTGGGGCTTGGCTGATAGCGATTTGCGATGGGGCTCCAGACCCAAAATATATTCATTTAGATTAATAAAACCTGTCAGGTCTGGAAGCCATGAATGCGTTGTGTTAATTGTGATAGGCACAAAAAAAGGGATTTATGTATGTTTTGCGAAGTATTTCCGCTATAAGGAATTATGATGGGAAAATGATGCGATAGAGGGTTTTGAGGGATTAATAGGTTCTGATGGGGGGAATGAATGGAGGGCTAGGCCGGCTGATGAATGGACCGTGCAACAAGGTCTAAAGGAGGGGGTCTTGACCATTAAGAACTGAAAATTTGGCTCGGCAGGGAGTTAAAGTCTCTGGAACTAAACAGATCATTCGGAGAGGTAGAAGATCGACTTTTAGGGACCCATTCAAAATTGTTTCCAAGGCAAGTTTTGATAGGGTGGTGGTTGTGACCACAACAGTTTGAAAATAGAATTTTCAAAGATGTTTTGAAGTTCAAGGTTGGCAATTTGTATCAAGTTGCAGGAAGTCCATTGGGGACCATGTCAGTTGACACATCTCATCTATAGCAACAAAGGTCTGCTTATTATGCGGCCCTACCCGATGTGAGTCAGATGGTGATAGGGATGCCTGAATTCAAGAAGAGCATGGAGGTACATGTCCGAGATGTACCGAAGGAAGATCTTACAAGGGGACCATTCCCCTCATGTAGCAAGTTCACAGGTTTGGAACAACCCGAGGGGTTTGAGAATCATGATCAGGAATCTCATGTATGCAGGTTGAAGAAAGCTCTCTATGATTTAGAGCTAACGCCTCGAGCTTGATATGAGAGGATTGATAGTTGTCTGATGAAGCTGAGATTCACTAGAAGTGAAATTGATCCAAACCATTTCTTGAAGGTTGTGGATGATAGACCACTTATAGTGGCACCTAATGAGGACGATCTCTTTCTGACAGGTGCAGACCCTCTCATTTGCAAAAGTAAGAGGGCATTGGATTCCGGATTTGGAATGGTGAACTGTAAGCCCGTGACTACCTCGATGAAGCCTAACTTTAAGAAGTTATGCGGTAGTGATGTCAAACCTGATTTGGGAAATTCCTCTGAGATTCATAAACTCATACTAGCATTGATGCTCTTGGTGAACTCCCATCCGGATATATGTTTTGCAGTTAGCATGTTGAGCTCATATATGGCTGAGCCTCACTAGATTGGTGCCAAGAATCATTTGAGATATCTTCAGGGCACAATCTCTCATGGATTGAGATACGTTGTCGTAAATATGAAGCTGCATGATTATTCTGATGTTGATTAGGCAGCCAATGTGGAGGATTGCAAGAGAACTTCTGGGTGTTGGTTCTCTTTGTGTTCTTCTTCGATATCCTGGATGAGCAGGAAGCAGAAGATAGTTGTTTTGAGCATCGCTGAGGTCGAATACATAACTAAGAGTATGGCCTCCTATGAAGCTATCTGGTTGTGGAAGCTCTTCAGTGAGCTGTTTGGACACGTGTTGGATACCATCGTGATCTTTGGTGACAACTAGAGGGGGATTCGATTGTTGAGGAATCATGTATTCTATGATTGCTCCAAGCATATAGACGTTAGGTACCACTTTATCTTGAATATGGTACATCGATGAGCAAGAAGGCTCTATCGCATTAGGACTGATGTGCAGGTCGCCGACATTCTGTCAACGCCCCTGGGAAAGGTCAAATTTGTGACTTTCCGAGAATGACTAGGAGTCATGGAGAGACTCTCTCCTAAGGGTCCTATATGATATGGAAATTGAGCTCTTGGAGATCTAGGGGGCTTGGGGGTACATCTTGGAGCGATGAGCAACCATCGGGTGAATGGTTCAGCCTTCTCCTAGTGGTCTTCTATGTAGGCAGGATGAGTGGTTCATCCTTCTCCTGCCGAGACACAGTCATAGGGTGAGTGGTTCAACCTTCCCCTAGTGATTTGTTGTGTACAGGGTGAGTGGTTCAGCCTTCCCCTAGGATACCCCTACCGACATATAGGCAAGATGAGTGGTTCATCCTTCTCTTGCTGAGACATCCTACCCATGCAGTCTGGGACTCATGGGAAGTACCTCTCATCTGACTAATGAGTAGGGAAATGAGGATAGGGACCACAGTAGTACTGATAGACGCATCGTGTATCTACTGTACTCCCTATGCTAGGATGATATTGATCTGGGATCAATGAAACTGACTTCGAGTCAATATGATTGGTTTGAGACACTCTCTTTTGGAACTGACTTCGGGTCAGTAAGAGTGATATAACTCACTCTCTTTTGGAACTGATTTTAGATCAGTAAAAGTGGTATTAGATACTCTCTTCACATGGGACTGACTTTGTGTCAGTAGAGAATGATATGAGACATTCTCCATCAATACTTCTTCTTCATGGTTCAGCAGAGCAGTGCAGGGCACTGATGGTAGAGATAGTACAGTCTGGAAGATGGATCACCGAATGGAGTTCTCCCTAGTTGAGAGGGAGTGTTAAAATTGGCAACTAGGGCCAAACTCCATGTGGGTCATCTTTTTTATGGCAGTTGATATTTTTCTTGGATTCCTCTCATCGAGAGGTGTAGGATTGATCTAAAGATCATCTAATTTCGATAAGTATTCATGGAGATGTGAATTTATTTGTGTTATGGGACAATTCGTCAAGGTCAGCCAGCAACCAAATTGCCCCCACTTGTGCTCAACGTTTTAGCATAAATAGAGGTGCCTTGAAAGTCATTTAGCACTCACCTCTTGTGATATCTTCTCTCCATTGTTTTGGGTTTTAGTGGAAGGGAAGAGATCGTAAGAGACTACACAGCTCGATGGAGAGGATACCCTAGCTAAACGCAGTCTTGGAGATGATGCCCTAAAACACAGCTATGGAGAGGATGCCCTAGCTAAATGCAGTCTTGAGATAATGCCCTAAAATGCAATCATGAAACGAAGTCATAAATATGCCACCTAAAACGCAGTCATAGAAGGAATGCCCTAATCCTATACGTTGTTATGGAAGGGTTCCTAATACTCTACGCAGTCATGGAAGGAATGCCCTAATCCTATACGCTGTTATGGAAGGGTTCCTAATACTCTACGTTGTCATGGAGGATAGCTCTTAGACGCAGCAAAGAGGCAAAGACAGCGAGGCAGTTTGGGGACTATGTTAGTGCTCATTGAAGGATCTCTGAGCTATTGTTAGATGGTAGAAGAGCTGGCTTGAGGGCCGAGTTTCAACAGAGGATAACGTAGGTTTGTGGGGCAGTTTTAAGGTAGGTTATCTATGTGTTTGTGTGGGTCGTAGGTACAGGAGGAGAGATGAAGTAGGAATGCTAAACGTTGTTGTTTTGGACATGTTAAGTTGTTGTTGTGCTAGGCTGCAGCCCATAGCACCACAACTGGGTTTGCATAGGGAAGCTAAGGACTGTCATATGTCCAAAGGCAGCAACATAGCAAAGGAGGGGATATCCTAAAGTATGCTACAGTCTTTCAAGGGTTACTTGGGAGTTTGTTGGAGAAGTCTAGGGCTACAGCAATATGCCCTAACCAAACAATCACAAACAACCATAGCATACAAGGTTGGAGCGGCATGGATCAATTTGATGTTGCTAACTAGGTGTGAGGGTTGGTAGGGCTACCTTGATGGCCTAAACAATCCATGATGAAGGTTGTTCAATCTACCATCCAATGCAGCAAATAGACCCTAAACAGTGAACTAATGCAGTCCATGATAAGACGTGTCAGCAAGGTGTATCATGATGTTGAATGTTGCTACATAATGATGGGCATCATGATGAAGTGTAGTGTAGCATGTTGTGTGCAACACTTGGTTACAAAATGCAGCACAATGATAATAAATGCTACATGAGATGCAGCATGATGGGCACAACAAGATACAGCTTGATGATGCAGCACAGGGAGGTGCGGCATGATGATAAGGCGCAACAGTATGATGTGTGCAACATGGTAATGAGGTCCAACATGATGATTGGGTGTAGCATAGTGAGGTGCAGCATGGTGATGGAGTCACCTTGGATCAGTGGAAGCAGTATGCCTTTAACTCAGCTCAAATCTGCTACCTCATATGCTATCTTCTTAGAGAAGATCTCTACTCTTATTTTGATAAGTCAAGATATTGACTTTTGATGTATATGTACTATCTCTCTCTCTCTGTTGAACTATTGAAGAACATATAAGAAGAATTGACCAAGGGTTTCCCCACATTGGGGTTTGTCCCTGGCTAGCGCTACATCTTGTGTCCTCTTGTCTTGGCTTGTCTTTTGCGATTTATGTTTATGTTCTAGCTTCATTTTACTGTCATGTTAATTGTGATTGCTAATCTGGAATTGATATTGAGTTAATGTGAAAAATTGAAGTAAATTGCTCTCAGCATAGAACATACCTAAAATTAACAGTTGATTAATTGCACTTGTTTTTCTTCCATGGTGAGAAACCTATTTTGAAAATTGGCCATTTGATTAGAATGATTGGCTTCCATGGCTTTTATTGCTTGTGCATGAT
The DNA here is from genome assembly GCA_000404065.3 of Pinus taeda. Classification (NCBI taxonomy): domain Eukaryota; kingdom Viridiplantae; phylum Streptophyta; class Pinopsida; order Pinales; family Pinaceae; genus Pinus; species Pinus taeda. The sequence continues at coordinate 592,821 of APFE031562336.1, read as the reverse complement.
TTTTCTCCATGGTCTTAATGAGTTGAAATTGGTTGAGTTGCATATCCTTAATCATTTGAGTCAACCCTTGATGAGATCCTTTTCATTCTCATTTGCTTGAGTTTTGATCTTTCTTTCATCTCCATATTTTTCTTCAAAGACATCAATGATTGATTCTAGAGAAACAAAATTGTTAGCAGGTAAGTCTATGAACCAATCCATAGCATCACCATCTAATGAAAAGACGAAAAGTCTCATTTTAACGTCCTCATGGTTAATATCATGCCACAATTTTCTTACACAAAGGTGGAAATTCCTAAGGTAAACTTTTGTATTGATGGCATTGTTACTTAGAAAACTAGGCAACTCGTCAATAGCCTCAATGGCTTCATTTGGAATGAAATTCGAATAGCCTGAAATGTTAGTAAAATCACAAGGGGCGAACAAATCATTCATGACATTATTCTCACTTGACCCTGAAAGAGAAAATGGATACCAGAGAGAGGCTCCTATCCAAGATTAGCAAGAAATCTACAAGAAGTAAGCTTCAAGTAGTAATCCTTGTAAAAAATGAAATAAGTGGACTCGCCACTTGAACAAGAATCTCATTCTAAAATTCAACATGCAAAAACCAAAAGTTAGTCGATTTCCCAGGTACAAGAAGACTTGTCCCCGGCAACGGCGCCAAAGATGTTGACCTTTCTGTCTACACCTACCTACAAGTCAGTGAGAAAAGCCTTCGATCCCACAAGGTGTGGTTGGTGGCAGGGAGCTGAAAGAAGAGGCTGTCACACTAATCCCGACTCTCTCTGTTTGAGCTATCTCCTAGGTTAGTTAAGGAGGGTGGTCCCTAATGAAAATTTAAGTTAAAAGATGTGAGTTTCTAGGAGAGTGTTATAGTGAAAATGGATTACTTTCAAGGATTTATGAGAAAATATGAAGTGAGCAACTTGACATAACAATGTCAATCATTAATATGACAAAAACCATAAAACCAATGCCTTCTAAGGAATTTTCTCAACAATTTAAAGATATATTTTCTCACAGTAAAATGCAATGCTTTCCAAAGAGAAAGCAAAGTAACCCTAAAATGTAAACAAAAATTGTTAGCACAAGATATGTAAATGCTTTCAAGATGAACAAGTCTACTAATCAAAGCATGGAAACTATCTTGCTCAAAAGGATACAAAAAGAACTCAAATGTTAGACCAAGATGACAACATGCAATTAAGTTTGCAACCCAAAGTAATAGTACTTGAAAGTGAAATCAATCATGCATGACAATATGCAATTAAACCAAAAGATGAGTCAATTTCCAAGTACAAGAAAATTAAACTTGTTGCAAAATTAAAAGAGATTACAATGCTTGCATCCAAACTGCCTCTTGAAATAAGATTTGCATGTGAGACTTTAAACCAAAGCAAATGTGATGGAATGCTGTTCTTGGTTCATTTTATTTGATTAGTGCTAAGGCAATGTTACAATTGAACTCTAGTCCTCAGACCTCATCCTTGCCCAAATATTTGGATCTCATAATGAGAAAGCAATAGAAGTAGAAGGTCCCTAAGAGTCTATTGAACCAACTTAAGTTGGAGGTAAGTTTTAATGAGGCTTGGGGCCTTCCTATATTAAAATGCCTAGATGAAGTGCAAATTGTATTAATTCCCCAAATTAAACTAATGCTTCATGCAAATGCTTCAAAGAGAAATAGTTTGCAAAACTTGAGAGCGTAGGCATGTGGGAATTTAAATACAAGATTAGTAAAAATTTGCATGTGGAGTGAAATGTATTGATTTTAAGCATGCACAATATGAAATTAAAAGTTAGAAAGCTAAGAAAAAACTAAAAGCAAGATTAGACCACCCACAAGAATCATTCCTCTAAATGAGGAAGGGGGATGCCATGGGAAAAAATCCCAAACTCTCTCCAGCAATTTTTTTAATCTTTTATTAGTGCTTAAAGTAGGTAAAAATGCCTCTAAGAGGGCAACCCACAATACGACAGAGATCTTTACAAAGATGAGACTCTAACAAATATAGACTCTGTCCCCCAAAAATATAGCAACAACAAACTTGAAGATGGAAAAAACTCTCCAAAAGAGATTCACAAGGCTCAAAAGGCCCATAGCTTTGATGAGTTTGCAATTCTCTCCCAAGTGCTTATGGCCTCCCTAGAAATTAGTCTTTGGATAGCGTGAGGGGGTCCTGCATACACACGAGTCAGTGTTTTTCCAAAGCTTCTCCTCAAGCTCCTTGCTGCCCAATTCTCAAGCCAATGGGCTGCAAAACACAATAAAATACCAATTGCCAATGTGAAATTAGGAAAAAGAAACCAAAACTAAACTTAGAATTTAATTTACAAAGTGCTAGCTCAAGTAATGGGAGTGAACCCCATAATTGCCTAGCTTTAGAAATGACTCTTTAATAGGAGATATAACTTTGAAAGAACTAGAATCAAATAAGTATTTTTGAATTTAAATGGATGACCAAGCAGCTATAGACTAAGAAAACTCTCTTTTGCTCTTCGTTGGATGGAAAACTTGGAGCGAAAAAATGGCTGAGACTTGGATCGCTGTGACTCTAGGAGTGAGTTGACCTAATTGATATTTCTCCCACTTCCAGATGGATTCTTGCACACAATACAGAAGATATTCCCTACACACTTGAACATGTGTTAGTTTGCACAAGATTAGAGAAATATAATGAATAAGATAAACCAACCATTCCTCCTAAAATGAATAGCAAGCTTATCCCTAGAAGACTACTCTAAGTCAATGATATGTACAAGATAGCTTGCATACATCAATCCAAACAAGATGGCAAGCATAAACTAATATTAATTCAACATGTGAAAGAAATTAAACACAATATCAGTAGTATGAGAGGACATCACTTCATAAAGCCAAGAGAACACCAGCTAGATAGACCCAAAGTCTTGATTGTATTAAGAAAGTATGCAAGTACAAAATGGCAGAGTTTCCTTAAGCCCAATAGCTTATTACATGATACAATATGAGAGCCCATGGTTCTATTATATAGAGAGTTGGGAGCAAATCCCAATGAAGAATGACAATGACAAATAGCATTGGAGCCAATCCCAATGTAAAAGTGATTAAACAAGTGGCATGAGGTGACAATCTCTAAGAGAAATTCAAATTTGTTGAATGGAGCTCCAATGCCAACTGTAAAGATCGAATTCTGGCAAGTGGACATCATTTTCTTCTTCCCTTATGTGCGAAATTTGAATTTTATGATAGAATGACAAGTGTATATGGGGGTTAACCCATGTGGGGACAATTTCCCACAAAAAACTACACCAAATATTCTCCCAAATCCTTCCAAATGTGCATTAACTTCACAAATTCGAATTTCCAAGTAAGCAACTTCCTCTTTTAATGACAAAAATTCGATTTTATTTGAGCACATGCCCTTTCCTAGATTTTAGGAATCCACATCACCTTGGGACTTCACTTTAACTCCCCCATAATTTTCCACCTCATTTCCACAACATTTCGCATGTGTGAATATTTATTTTTCTCCATTTATTTAATTTCAGGCTTAATTAATTGCCAGATTTCCCACTAAACTTAAGAAAAGTGGGTTTTTAGGGTTCAAAACACATTTTTAACCCATAAAAGTGTGTCATAGTAGAAAGTTGAGGGTGAAAGCTGCAAATTTCATTACTCATACCCCTTACAACTTCTCTAGATATCAGTTATTACATTACAAGTATAATTTTATTAACAATTTCCGCAGTGCAGAAAATCTAAAGAATTAAAAAATAACTACCTAGACTTAACCAAATTCCACAATTTTTTTTATGTAATCTAGTATAGTAATATACAATGATTCTAGACACTAAGATGTGTTAGGGGCTCAACCTTCAAACCGTCACCCCGGATTTGGGGTAAAACGTGTGAAAAACCCAGAAAATTATCCGCCTCTGAAAAAGAAGGGATAATTAACTAGATAAAAAAAAACACTCCAAGGTGTACTCGTTTGATGATCGAGTCCCAACATCCTAGGCTTGTTACAGATTCAAAAACTCATCATTACTAGTATCACTTATTACAATTCTCCACGGGGTGTGGAATCTGAGTACAAGAAAGATGATGAGAAGATAGAAGTAGAGTTAAAAAACTTTGTTTACGGTTGATATATGATGGTACAAGTATCCTCTAGATCATACTTGGGCATGGAGTCTTCATATAATCATCAAGTGTCATTTAGTTGCCAAGCCTGATCAAGCCATTAATGCAAATGATCATGAATTTGATGGTAAGATTGTTGGTAATTTAAAACTTGAATCATCCCTCCAGAGCTTGCCAGATGATGTAGGAGATTTTGTGATAGACTTGTCCCATAAGCATGATCCAATGTCTTACCCACCAAAATAGGTAACCCCATAGGAGAAAATCATTCTCTCTTGCATTTGAAAACTAGTCGAATATCCAGCCAACTAATAGCCCCTGACAACCACTATTTGGAAATGATATGCCATCTAGCTCTGCCATCTGCATCAAACACTTATTTCTCCCCATCCGACATTTTTGCTTGGATGAAGATGGGCTGCTATTAAAAAGGTACTTTGATAATTTTGCAATCAGGTGCTTATACTTGTTTGTTTTGGGAATTTAGAATAGATAAAGGGGTGATTTGGAAGATTGACCGATCTTGATTGTAAATCTATTCTCTTACCTTATCAGGGGGGTTAATCTCTAGACCTAGTCTAGTGGGACCTCCATTGAGACCTTAGGGTTTTAGGAGGGGCACTACTTGGGAAACCCGGATTGAGAGAGTGTGTTCATTATCCCCTACACCATACTTAACACTTTTCATGCCACATTATGAGTGCCATATACCACATCCATTCTTCGGTTCTAACTTGTCATTGGTTCATTGGGATTTGGCACACTTATGTTTGCATCCTTTGAGTAGGGCTAGAAAATATTGCCTTGGAGGAGGATGGTGCAGCTAAAAGAATGAAAAAGCATGTCATGGCCACAATGAAAGCAAAAGAAGAAAATCAAAATGAAAAATATGGACAGGAAATTAAACAGTTCATGGGAAAAATCCTAGCATGAACTCTACCCTCTTCATTTGGCCATCACCTTGTTCTTGAGCACATGATACTATATTACATCAAAAGAAACCCTTGCATGTCCCAACCCCAATGAGTGATGAACTGTGTCATCTTAAGGAGTAATATAAACTGTCACATCATAAAAAGCAAGCTCTAACCCTTGAGCTATATGTGGTAACACAATGCATCATCATGAAGAAGTAAACGATGCACAAGAGGGGAAGAAAAATTAGGTCGAGCAAGGTAACTCAAGCCTCCACTATTGCTCCCTCCTTTACATTCATACACTCTAGATGTGGAAACCCAATCAATTGGTCCCTTTGACCATGGCATTTGGCTATGAAGCCCTTTCCCCTTCATTATCAGATATTTACACTAACACTTATTGATTAAGGAGTTGACCTTCGAATTGCCACTTCCCCTTGAGGGATGGAAGCACTTAATATGTAATATCCGAAATGGAATATTTGGCTAATTTTTGGTATTTAATTCAAATAAAATTCTTCATATAAAAATTTCATCCATTTAACAGAAATTTGTCAATAAAATGTAACAAGTAAAATATGGCAACTCAAATAACACGATAAATGGAAACAAGCTTATATTTATTTTATTATTGGATATAAGATTACATAAACATAGTTGAGATGAACTGGCCTCCAAAATAATCTGCTCCAATGCTAACCCCACCTCCAAAACTGACTGAAAAATCAATAAGTGCATTTGTGAATTCTAAATGAATTTACCAAGAGATGAGAGAGGTTTTCGTCCACCCTCACCAAATCATCCAAGGGTTTCCACCCTAGGGCTACCTGAATCCTGAGAAAGAAGTTCTCGAAACAAAGGTTACTTGGGAGCGGGAGCGACATTTTTAGAAGCTCCCGGTTTGGGAGAAATTCTGGGAGTGATATTTTATATATATATATAAATATTTTGATGCATAAATGTTAACAAAGCATGGAGATGATGATATATATATATATATATATATATATATATATTATATTGATGCATATATGTCAACAAAAGCATGGAGAATGATGAATTAGATATAAAAGGCATAAAAGAACATAGATTGAACCATATAACAACAATCATCTAGAAGTTATAATCTTCATCAACCACGTCCACAAGTTTGTAACGTACAACATTTTGAGTCTCATGATTCATCAATCTTAAAGTTTCAAGCTTTCAAAATTCAATATATAACATTTATCATAATTGATCACCAAAGTTGTAATTGTAAGCTAAGTGTAACCATTACAACAAAGAATATCTAACATGAAATGAAATGAAATGAAACAATTTTCAACTTTCACAAAGCATCATATTCATAATTCATTACCAATGAGTTATAATTGCCAACTTCAAACTTCAAACTTAAATTGTCATATATTGTTTACAAAAAATATCATAATAAATATGAAAGAGTCAACAGTTATTAAAACTACTAGAAACTAGAAAAGACAAGTAAATCTATTACCTACAACTTCCTCTTGCCGCCACAAGAAATGTATAATTTCTGAGTAGGTCGTGGTGGTCTTCTAGGAGTCTCCTCCCACACAGCTGCATGACCAGAACTAGAAGACACATGCCCTACATGTGAGGATGTACATGGAGGTGGTGAAAAAAAAGGAACAATACTTGGAACTCGAGCACTGGCATTGCTACTAGATGGTGGGGGTGGCATGGTTGTTGTTGCTTCATCTTCATCTCTCATAAGTTTTGCTTCCAATTCTTCAAAATGTATAGTGTCATCCTCCAAATTATCGTTCTCTGGGTAGTTGTCCCAAATTTTAGATGCTGGATCCTCATAAGCCCGATCACAATAATGACTCAACAACCTCAAGTTGTAGTGCACATAAACCAAGCTTTTTGCCTGGTTTTCATTGAGTTTGTTTCTTCTCACATTATGTATGAAGCTGTAGGTGCTCCATCACCTCTCTGCAGAAGAAGTATTTACAACCTGTGAGAGAACGTTTTTTGCCAATTTTGGCAAAAGTCCTATGCCGCCATATGCTTCCCACCATGTGGGAGCATCAAATTTGTCTCTATCTTCCATTGCATGCAAAGAACCGAACAAACCAGTGCAACTGAAGTGTCTACCTAATTCAATACACAGATTAGAACATTCCTCCCTGTCAAGTACCAACTTGTCTAATGCTTGCATATATCCTGTAGATACCTATGGATTTGTATGGGGTTTGAACCTAACCCCACCCACAGGTGCAGGTTGGCCCAACCAAGATGGAGAGTAGTATTTTGGCATAAGGATATACGCCAAGGTATGTAGTGGAACATTAAGTTTATTCCACCGTGTACACACACAATTGTGAATCAGTGTATACAAGTTGGGATCCTCTTTTTGAACAATATATTTTATTTGCCCCAACATGGTATCCATCTACTCATACACCTCCCCAATCACTGCTTTATTTGTATCTGCAAAACGAATCAAGCTATAAATGGGCTTGGTGAATTCCAATACTTGCAGCACACGTGCCCAAAACAGACCATCAAGAGCGGTCTCCTCCACCTATTCAAAACCTTGTTTGTCAACTACATTTGTAGCCCTTTCTGTTAATACCTGCCAGTGTTGACTTGATACCATGCTAGCCAATGACTCTCTTACCTTCAAAAGGTGCCTGAAGGTGAGGTAATAGCTAACAAATCTAGTCTTCACAATCTTCAACAGCTCCAATCTTGAGTGTTTGCAGAAAAGCCCATGGGTATTGCTATGATTTATAATACATTTTATCATTTGTTTTCCTCGTACAAATCACCAATCCATTTGTATTGTTGGTTTTGGTTTTTAATAATATCATGCATCAAAAGGTTCATTGTGTGAACCAAACACCTAGACAAAAATATGTTGGGGTATTTATCCTCAATAATTGCTCCCGCTGCCTTACAATTAGCAGCATTATCAGTGATGACTTGGATTACATTGTATGGCCCAATATGTTCAATTGTTTCAAGTAATGGTTATGTAATGTTGATGTCGATCTTGAACTTTTTTGAGTAATCATATGCTGAAAGAAAGATGGCACCACTAACAGACACAACAAGAACACTTATCAATGGCTTGCCTTTTACATTTGTCCATCTATCAAATACAATGGATACCCTATGCTCAATCCAAGAATTTATCAGTCTACTCAAAGAATGTGATATTTTTTCTTTTTCATGATCAAATCCAACAGTTCTAGCCTTTTCATACCCAGGGCTCTTGTATCCTTTAGGGGCATCATTAATGGCAGAAACCATTTCATGCCAATAAGGTGAGTGAAGAACTTGAATGGTATCCCACATGCATAGAGAAACGTGTAAATTTTTGAATCCACATCACTCCTACACCCTTCATCAAGGAAATATGATATGGTTCTACACCTTAAAGAGATGTTTGGTCCTGTGCCTCCACATCCACTGCCATGGGAGGATGCTAAAGGAGTTCTTTGTGCAGGTTGATGTGATTGTGAGCTATGTTCAAAAAAACCCTTTGATTTTTTAGATTTGTATTGGGCTTCCTCCTCTTCCCTTATGTATTTGGCTCTTTCTGTCGCTGACACACTTGCACAAGTTTTGATTCCTATTGGTTTATCTTCATCCCATGGCCTTTTCCCATAGAGGTGCTTTATGGCACGGATGTATGGACCTGTGTAAGTTTTGTTGCAATGGAGGCATTCAAATTTAGTGGTTCCACCCCCTTTCCCTCCTTCAAGCCTAGAAACATATTTCTGCAATGGGGTTTGGTCTTGTTTAGTTTTTTGCGCTGAATCATGTTCACTCTCTTCCTCCTCACTAAGGTACTCCTCTCCAGGGTTTTCATCAAATCCATTATAACCCACTTCTTCATCCTCTACTTCATCATGATCAACTCTCCTTCTTCTACTCTCCAACACCATAATAACCAAAAAGGGAACCATGAAGAAGAAAATGTCAAGCCATATAACCATGATGTTTGAACTTTGAAGTTTTGAGTCTGCGGAAAAACTAGAGGAATGGGAATGGGAATGGGAAATAGAGAAATTTTATTTATTTATTTATTTAGCAATGAACATAAAAAAATGCTAGATTAGAGTGTAGATCCTACCTCTTTGGTCTTTAATCCCAAGCTCCAATCTCCCCTTGCAAGCTCCTCAAGCTCCTCCAAGCTCCTCTCTCTTCTAGTCACCAAGCTCTTCTCTCCAAGCTCCAAACTCTCTTGCTCCTATTGCTCTCCAATGGATGAAGTGAATAATGGGAGGGGAGAGGGTCTATTTATCTTTTTCCCCCTCCCTTTTCCCTCTTTTTCCTCTCCATGGCCTTTTTTTCCCACATCAGATGGGAGCACTTTTTAAGAGGGGGGAGCAGTCTAGAGCGATCTCTCCCCGATCACTCCCTCTTAAAAATCACTCTCGGAGCGTACGGGAGCGGCTAAGGAGCGAACGCTCCCAACCACTCCCCTCAACGCTCCCGAAAAACCAAGGAGCGTTGTTTTGGAAGGGAGCGTGCTCCCAAATAGCTCCTGACCGGAGCGCAAATTCAGAGCGGGGACATGAGGGGAGGAGCTCTCCCCCGCAACCCTGCTCAAAAACTCTCCCAAAGACACTGTAAAAATCCAAGATGTCCCAAATGATTTGTTGTCCCTCCTTTTAAAGGCTTGATAGATCCTTCTCCCACTTTCTAGAAGCACTTTTGATTATTATTTTATTTCCCACTCTAGAAGCTTCTCCTCTTATCCTTTATTTTAAGTGACATTTTGTTTTATTTTATTTTATTCACTTTTCCTTGTTTGCAATTAATCATTTCCCCTTTTTTATTTAATTAAATGACTAATTAAAGTCACTTTTGATCTAATAAAATGGTAAATCTGCCTCTATGATATCTCAGGCCACCGAAAGTCACTTTTTACTATCCCATCTTGTAGATCTCTTCATTTTGGTTCCAACGAGTTATTACACTAAGGTGTTTCATCAAATATTCTTCCCAAAATGACACCTTAAGCGTATTTAATTAAGATATGCTTTTTAATAACCCCATTTTACGGGAATTGTCGAAATGCAGCGGAACAAAGGATAAATTGTGTGGAACTGGCCCTAATGATGAAATGTTGTGAGCGATCCCCATTGGACTCCATAAAACTCTTCCAAAACCCTCTAGGTCCACCGATAGTGAAATCTCGCACCCATGACCAAGTTGTCACCAACCTTGGAAATCCATCCTAGCTGCATCATAAGGGAAACTAAAAATGGGTACATTACATAATGGGGTTGACCATTAGCCACCTTTATTAAGGTAGGGAACAACTTTACGAGACTTGGTCTAGTTAGATATGGGAAGGTGATCCTTATTTGAAGTAATAACATGCCCTTAACATTAAAGTTTGGTCCACTTAAATGCATACATGATCTTAGCCTCTGATGGATGGTTGCTTTCACTTGAGTTTATGTTGTTATCATTAGGTGGTCCATAGTAGGCCAGGCCTTGAGGGTACCCACTCCACAGGTACCTAGGCCTTTTCAAATAGATATATGGCTTAGCAGGTGTAGCATTGAGAGGGTTGAGCCTCTTGACAATAGGATAAAAAAGTTACATGTCCGAGAGTATCTTCAGGATCCAAAATGTTAGTATACTTTGACCTAGCATAGAGGATTCTTCATGGTGACACTACTAGACCCAGCATGCCCCAAGGATGGCCTTGACATAACCTGATGGGAAGGACTTAATTCAAATCCTAGATGAAGATGGTCTCTCATTGAGAGACTAGTGAGGGCTTGTTACACTTGGAGAAGCCCTAACAATGGAGAGAGGAAGCCTCATTTTGACAATTGGAAACCCATGGAGACCACATGATGGCACCCCAGCTGCACTTGGGACCCCAAAGCAGGATTTGAGGGAATTTGCTCAAATTTTGGATGATAAAGGCACTTTGAAACTATTTCACACCTAAGCACACATTGGCATGGCATATGGAGCCCAAAAGGGGCATGACATCAACATTATTAGAGGCTACGACTCACATGTGTGGGGTCGTGGGTATTTATTGGTCTTTGTCACTTAGCTATTGGGTTGACTTGTAACCCAAGTTTATATGTCAAACTTGTTGTAAGGGGCATCATTAGTCTAAAATAGATTGAGGTTGACCTCATATAAATAGAGGTCACCTCATTTTCATTTTATTGTCACTCGTTGATCAATTCAGCCTCTTTAGAGGACTTTAGCCTAGTTGAAAATTGACATGTATCTTGTGGAGATGTGATCTTTTATGGAGTATTTGCTTATGGAGCTATTCTCTTGCTTTGGAGATGTCATTTTGGAACAATAAAGGATTGGTTCATCCATTTTTCTTGTAAGTATTCAATGTATTTGAATATCTTTATTGCTATTGCATGCAATGGATATTGTTAGGGTTTCTATGTGCTAATTTTTTTTATTGAAATCTTAGCAATAATATTGTGTGCATTAACCTTTTAAGAACTTTTGTTTGATGATCCCTTTGTGCGATCCTTCATTTTAAGCTCTTCTCAATGACTTTGTCCCCTCATAAAATGTAAGCTAGGGTATGAACCTAGGATTTTTCATATTCCCTTGCTCCATTCTAGGTTTAGTTTTCTCCTAAGTAGATCTCCCTCTAGACTTCATCACCCAAGGTCAAACACTGGCCTTTCCACATTGTTGATCACATCATAAATTATCCATAAATTCAATTTCTCTCTCATCTTTCAAATTTTCGGCGCCTTAAGGAAAGCTGCTAGGCTAGGGTTAGGGTTGAAATTTAACTAAGGTGCATATTTTGGCTTGTGGAAGGATTCAACATGTGGTTGGCAAGACATTGCCTTAAAATCATCCTTTTCCCATGGCTAATTCTTCCATTTTAGGGTTGACATCATAAGCTCTAGGCAATTTGTGCCCTAGGAAAACCTTAATCTAGCCCTAGGCTTCAACTTGGGGCTTCTTGAAGGTCTGGTGTCCCTAAAATTGATCATATTCATCTATTCAAGCTTTTTCTTGGCTTTATACACCTGGGTAAGTCTGCTAACCTTGCCTATTCACAAATCCTAGGCTACTTGTGCATTAGATAGGCCTCTTGGGGGGTACACTTTGTCTTTTCTAAGCTAGTTTGAGCCCTATCCTTAAGTTGAGCACCTATCCTAAGCCTATCCTTGTCACGTCCAAGACTTAGAATTGATATATAATATATATATTAGGTGACCTACAAGGGTAAACCTCCCTTGTGGTGAAAATCCACTAAAGAGCAGGAGGTGATGGTTGTGGTGATAGCGAGCCAAACCTCATGGTGTTGTCACTTGGTCTAGCTCTTGCCTTGCGACCTACCCTCACAAGACTTGCTATATCTTGAGGTAACACAATGCAAATAGAATAATCATTGGTAGGTATTGATTTGGAGAACAAAGGACTGTGAATATCCGCCCTTAATAGGTAAACAATGTGGTTTCCACACACGCATATGGAACCTTAACCTACAGAGCCACGAACATTTCTAGCATTAATTATGGTTGTTCAAATTCCAAGATAGAGGAAAGAAAGGTTTGCATGGAGACGCACAACACACTCATATCGTTATATTAACCTTGCAAGAAAAAGGGATCATCAATGATCCGTCAATTGTTATGGATAGTCCATTAGGCAATTCATCACAACAGATCTGATATATTATACTTAAAAATCCGAAATCTACACTATGAGGATTTATTTCTCTTTAGATTTATGGATTTGTAAATTATGGTTTATTGTAAATGCATTCAAATTATAATTATGTAGAAATCAGAGAACAAGAAAATAAAAGCTCACAAACAATGATTTGATACAAGATATAACATGCGAAACCCTTTCGGGAGAAAACCCTGTTGGAAGGTGAGACTGCTCTGCTCTTTTTCTCTAAACAGAAAATGGTTGTGAGTACAAAGAAGTAAGGCCTATGGCCCATGGGCTAGTACAGTGCACAAATCCTCTGTGTGCTCTCTCCCTCTCCCTCTTGGTTGCTTTGTTCATCTATGGAACAAATTTCACTTGAAAAGAATGGAACCCCTTTTCCTCCTAGTGGCCTGGTTTGTTGGAATTTCTAAGTCTAACTGTTAGAAATCCTTCATCTACTTTCTGATTTATTTTTGCCTACTTGTTATGTTCAATTAACAAGTTATTTACCATGTAAATACTGAAAATAAATACAAGTACATGCTCAACACATTACAGATCATCAACTGAAGGAAACAAAACAAGCACACAAGTGACACTGTTATTTTTGGACTAATGTCCCTGGAAAAACCCAATGTGGGAAAACCAGTGTAGCTATCTGAGGGTTTTAATTATTAAGCGGTTTCAGAATACAATCTGGGTGCCAAAACCGGCTCACCCAACAAAGAATAATCTCGACAGTAGTACCTCTCCTTCGGAGATAGATATTCCGGAAGAACAATCCCACAGCTCCCAGCTCCAATCTGCCCCATGAAAATCCCAGCGTCTGCCTCTAGGCACTGTGTCAGCCCTTTCTAGCCCAACGTCTGCCTCTGGAAGCACTGCGTCACCCACGCTAGCTCTCTGAGGCACTGCGCAACTCCTGACTGCCTCTGCATGGACCTTGACTGGCTCTATGTGATCCTCTGGCTGACTTTGTGTCCCTCTCTCCCAAATTCTGCGCTGATTCTCCCGGTGCTATCTCTGCCTCTCTGATTTTGTGTTCACTGCCCCTCAGCTGCAACTCTAATCACTCCTTTGATTTCCTTAGCAAGCCCAGCCCCAGAAAATCGAATTCTTGATCAACTCGGTGTGTTCTCCAAATGACCCTCAAGCCTCCTCTTATACTTTTCTCGTTGACAAATCAACGGCCGAGATTAAGTCTCTAATCAATGGCTAAGATTAGATCTAGCTTGATCCATGACTTTTGGACCATTCTAACATAGTGTTATAATAATTCACATTAATATTTTATTTTTCCTAAGTTTAGACTTAGGGACTCCATTAAAAAGATTAATTATTTTAATATCTCTCAAACTATTTAGAATTTGCCCAAACCATTTCTAGCTATTGGAGATCTCATGTGCCTTAGCCTCTCCACCACTTTTCGTGGCTAGAGCACATCCGATGCTACCCAAAATCAACACTTCCTCTTAGCGAGGACTGTGCTCTAGCAATACTCCTCACTGAGTATCACCTTGATCATCCGACATCGGTCCCTATGCTGATGCTAGGCTTGTTTCCCATCACCTGCACTGCTGCATCCTGTACTGCTACCCATGGCCCTGCCACTACCACTGTTGCATTTGTACAGCAGCTCCCTTTGCATCATGCTACCCATAGCACTACCACTGCTAACTGCTGCACTGCAACTCAGTTACTGAGAAGTAAGTAATTGATCTCCCAACTCTGACATCTCTGTCAGAGTAGAGACACTCATGATGTTGAAGCTCCCTTTGTCACTGACAAGTGCTCCCCCTCTCTGACCTCTGCGCTGCTGCAACAACCCCATGCATCTCGCACTGCTGCCTCACGTTGCCCTGGGAATCCTACGCTATAGCTCCCTTTGTTGCTCTAGCCACATCTGTCTCTACTAACATCCGCCAGTACTGCTACTCCTCATCGGGGCTCCCGTAGCAAGTTATAATCCAATAGGCTGGGTACCTCGAGGATCCTGCCCCTCATCGCATGTAGTTCGTCTGACTACAGCTCGATGTCTCCCCACTTCTGCTCAAGTGGTGTGTGAGCACTCATGGCACAGTCATCATTTGTCTCCACTTCCTTCTCTGCCCTTGCTAGTGCAGCCTTGGTCTCGGAAGCCTCTCCCTTGCTCTTCTTCCTTGGACACTAGGTCACATAGTGACCCAGTTCCCCACAGTGGAAGCATTTGAGCTTGGAGAGGTCCTTCTTCTTCCATTTCTCCTGCTTTCCCTCAGATGCTAGGGCAACATCCACCTCTTCCTCCTTCTTGACTTTGACCCCTTGTCGCTACTTCCCACCTTGGTCAACCTCCTGATCTCTTCTTGGCGAAGAGCCGCCCATAGTTCCTCCCAATTTGGAAGGGTTGCCCTACCCAATATGCTATGGACAAACACCTCCCAGTCTTCTGAGACTAAGATCAAGGTTGTTCTCACCATCAATTCTTGATCCGGTGTGGCCCTATGGAAGTCATTTGATCCCAGATCTCCTTCAATCGACCGAGGAAAGTGTCAATCTGTTCTCCCTTCTGGATCTGGTATGATCGCAGATGATTTTCTAGCAGTATCTTCCTCTGCACTGAAGTATGCTGATACAATTTTGTAAGGGCCTCCCACATCTCATTTGCCGTATTCTTCTCGGCAATATGTGGTACTACATGGTCCTTGAGCCCGTCAAGGATGATGCTCTTAGCCCTCGCCATTGCATCCTCGTACTTATCGTTATCAGCTGGGTCAATTGGGACTGCTATTGTCCTCAAGGCGAAGTGCTTGAGACGATTCTTGTCTAGAACGGATAAGATTTTGGCCTTCCAAACTACGAAGTTTGAGGCCCCGTCCAATCTGTCTTGGTCTCTTACCCCATTCACTACCATTTCAATACTCCTCTACTTCCCTCCTGGAAGTTCTCGGTGTGACTCCTTCTAAGCCTCGATTTCCCTCCTGGAAACCCTTCTTCCAATGTTGAGATGCCCCCCACTCCAATCGTTAGTGCAGCAACACCACTGATCCGGATTTCATCACTAGAAATCCTCGGTAGCAACTCCCTCCTCCTTGGTCTTGCCCTATTAGGTACTGTTCTGACTACAGTACCCCACCAGCTCCACTCTGCAACTTACCCACAGCATCCTAAGCCCCAGCAAACTGAAGGTTAGAGCTTCTAGGCTCTACGTAATCCCAGCTTCAGCAAACTCTGCACCTCTTGGCCACGAGTGTCAATCCTCCCTGATTGAGAAAGATGATCGGGCACTGCATAGGTTGAGTCTGCTCCTCTCTACCACTACGCTGATCCTCTTCCTGGCTCAAACTTGATGACGCAAGCACTGCATCACCCCTTCCTTGTTGCTTCTCTGCTAGGAACATCTTCTGTCACTCGGGATAGTTGTTTTCTGTTGTTGCTGCTCTGCTCGGCTGATGTCCTTAGTTCTCCTGTGATCTGCAACCACTCTCTGATACCATGTTGGAATTTCTAAGTCTAACTGTTAGAAATCCTTCATGTACTTTTTGATTTATTTCTGCTTACTTGTTCTATTCAATTAACAAGTTATTTACCATGTAAATACTGAAAATAAATACAAGTACATGCTTAACACATTACAAATCATCAACTGAAGGAAGCAAAACAAGCACACAAGTGACGCCGTTATTTTTGGACTAATGTCCCCGAAAAAAGTCAATGCAGGAAAACCGGTGCAGCTATCTGAGGGTTTTAATTATTAAGCAGTTTCATAATACAATCCGAGTGCCAAAACCAGCTCACCCAATAGAGAATAATCTCGACAGTAGTACCTCTCCTTTGGGGATAGATATTCCAGCTGAAACCCTAGATGAACAATCCCACAGCTCCTAGCTCCAATCTGCCCCACAAAAATCCCAGCGTCTTCCTCTAGGGACTGCATCAGCCCTTTCTGGCCTAGCGTCTGCCTCTGGAGGCACCACGTCATCCCTTAGAGCCTCTGTGTCACCAACACTAGCTCTCTGAGGCACTGCGCAGCTCCTGGCTGCCTTTGCGTGGGCCTTGACTGGCTCTGCATGATCCTCTGGCTGACTCTGTGTCCCTCTCTCCCGGCTTATGCATTGATTCTCCCGGTGCTATCTCTGCCTCTCTGCTTCTGTATTCACTGCTCCTCAGCTGCAAATCTGATTACTCCTTTGATTTCCTCAGCAACCCCAACCCCAGAAAATCAATTTATTGATCAACTCGGTGTGTTCTCCAAGTGACCCTCAAGCCTCCTCTTATACTTTTCTCATTGACAAATCAACGGCCGAGATTAAGTCCCTAATCAACGGCTAAGATTAGATTTGGCTTGATCCATGACTTTTGGACCATTCTAACACAGTTTTATGTTAATTCACATTAATACTTTATTTTCCCTAAGTTTAGACTTAGGGTCTCCATTAAAAATATTAATTATTTTAATATCTTCCAAACTATTTAGAATCTACCCAAACCATTTCTGGTTATAGGAGATCTCATGTGCCTTAGCCTCTCCACCAATTTTTGTGGCTAGAACACATCCGATGCTACCTGAAATCAACATTCCCTCTTAGCGAGGATTGTGCTCTAGCAATACTCCTCATTGAGTATCACCATGATCATCCGGCATTGGTCCCTGTGTCGATGCTAGGCCTGTTGCCCATCACCTACATTGTTGCATCTTGTACTGCTACCCATGGCCCTGCCACTGCCACTGCTGCATTTGTACGGTAGCTCCCTCTCATCCTGCTGCATCGTGCTGCCCATAGCACTACCACTACTAACTGCTGCACTGCAACTCAGTTACTGAGAAGTAAGTAATTGATCTCCCAACTTTGAGATCTCTGTCAGACTAGAGACATTCACGGCGCTGAAGCTCCCTCTGTCGTTGACAAGTGATCCCCCTTTCTGACCTCTGCACTGCTACAACCACCCCATGCATCTCACACTGCTACCTCATGTTGTCCTAGGAATTCTACACTATAGCTCCCTTTGTTGCTCCAATCGCATCTGTCTCTACTGACTTCCACCAGTACTGCTACACCTCATCAGGGCTCCCGTAGCAAGGTATAATCCAAGAGGTTGGGTACCTCGTGGATCCTGCCCCTCATCGCTTGTAGTTCATTTGACTACAGCTCAATGTCTCCCCACTTCTGTTCAAGTGGTGTGTGAGCACTCATGGCACAGTCATCATCTATCTCCACTTCCTTCTCTGCCCTTGCTAGCAAAACCTTGGTCTCGGAAGCCTCTCCCTTGCTCTTCTTCCTTGGACACTGGGTTGCATAGTGACCTAGTTCCCCAAAGTGGAAGCATTTGACCTTGGAGAGGTCCTTCTTCTTCCGTTTCTCCTGCTTTCCCTCAGATGTTAGAGCAGCATCCACCTCTTCCTCCTTCTTGAATCTGACCCCCTTCCCGTTACTTCCTGCCTTGGTCAACCTCCTGATCTCTTCTTGGCAAAGAGCTGCCCATAGTTCCTCCCAATCTAGAAGGGTCGCCCTGCCCAGTATGCTTTGGACAAACACCTCCCAGTCTTATGAGATTGTGTTCAAGGTTGTTCTCACCATCAATTCTTGATCCGGCGTGGCCCCTATGGGAGTCAGCTAATCCTGGATCTCCTTCAATCGATCGAGGAAAGTGTCAATCTGTTCTCCCTTTTGCATCTGGTATGATCATCACTGATTTTCTAACAGCATCTTCCTCTGCACTGAAGTATGCTGATAGAATTTTGTTAGTGTCTCCCACATCTCATTTGTTGTATTCTTCTAGGCAATATGTGGTACTACATGGTGCTTGACCCCGTCAAGGATGATGCTCTTAGCCCTTGTCATTGCATCCTTGTACTTATCGTTATTAGCCAGGTCAACTGGGACTGCTATTGTCCCAAGGCAAAGTGCTTGAGATGATTCCTTTCTAAAACGGATAAGATTTTGGCCTTGCAAACTACAAAGTTTGAGGCTTCGTCCAGTTTGTCCTGGTCTCTTACCCTATTCACTACCATTTCGCTGCTCCTCTACTTCCCTCTTGGAAGTTCTCGGTGTGACTCCCTTTGAGCCCCGATTTCCCTCCTGGAAACCCTTCTGCCAATGTCGAGATGCCCCCACTCCGATCGTTAGTGTAGTTGCACCACTGATCCGGATTTCTTGGCTAGAAATCCTCAGCAGCGACTCCCTCCTCCTTGGTCTTGCCCTGTTAGGTATTTTTTTGACTATAGTACCCCACCAGCTTGACTCTGCAACTTACCCACAGCTTCCTAAGCCCCAACAAGCTGAAGGTTAGAGCTTCTAGGCTTTGTGCAATCCCAGCTTCAACAAAATCTGCACCTCTTGGCCACGAGCGTTAATCCTCTTTGATTGAGAAAGATGATTGGGCACTGTGTAGGTCAAGTCTGCTCCTCTCTACCACTGCGTTGATCCTCTTCCTAGCTCAAACATGATGACGCAGGCATTGCGTCACCCCTTTCTTGCTTCTTCTTTGCTAGGAACAACGTCTGTCACTCGGGACAACTGTTTTCTGTTGTTGCTGCTCTGCTCTGCCGATTTCCTCAGTTCTCTTGTGATCTGCAACCACCCTCTGATACCATGTTAGAATTTCTAAGTCTAACTGTTAGAAATCCTTCATGTACTTTCTGATTTATTTCTGCCTACTTGTTCTGTTCAATTAACAAGTTATTTACCATGTAAATACTGAAAATAAATACAAATACATTCTCAACACATTACGGATCATCAACTAAAGGAAACAAAACAAGCACACAAGTGACACCGTTATTTCTGGACTAATGTCCCTGGAAAAACCCAATGCGGGAAAACCAGTGCAGCTATCCGAGGGTTTTAATTATTAAGCAGTTTCAGAATACAATCTGGGTGCCAAAACCGGCTCACCCACTAGAGAATAATCTCGGAAGTATTACCTCTCCTTCGGAGACAGATATTCCGGCTGAAACCCCGGATTAACAATCCCATAGCTCCCAGCTCCAATCTGCCCCACGAAAAGCCCAGTGTCTACCTCAGGGATTGCATCAACCCTTTCTGGCCTAGTGTCTGCCTCTGGAGGCACTACATCAGCCCTTAGAGCCTCTGCGTCACCCACGCTGGCTCTATGAGGCATTGCGCAACTCCTGGCTGGCTCTGCGTAGGCTTTCACTGGCTCTACATGATCCTTCGGCTGACTCTACGTCCCTCTCTCCCGAATTCTACGCTGATTCTCTCAGTGCTATCTCCACCTCTCTGCTTCTATATTCACTGCCCCTTAGCTACAACTCTGATCACTCTTTCGATTTCCTTGACAAGCCCAGCCCTAGAAAATCAAATTCTTGATCAACTTGATGTGTTCTCCAAGTGATCCTCAAGCCTCCTCTTATACTTTTCTCGTTGACAAATCAACGGTTGAGATTAAGTCCCTAATAAATAGCTAAGATTAGATCTGGCTTGATCCATGACTTTTGGATCATTCTAACACAATTTTATATTAATTCACATTAATATTTTATTTTCCCTAAGTTTAGACTTAGGGACTCCATTAAAAATATTAATTATTTTAATATCCCTCAAACTATTTAGAATCTGCCCAAACCATTTCTGGGTATTGGAGATCTCATGTGCCTTAGTCTCTCCACCAATTTTCATGGCTAGATCACATCCGATGCTACCCCAACTCAACACGGTTATAATACAGCGAATAGCCTACTAATGGTTAGGTTTGATTCCTTCAACTCTTAATTGGAGTTACAACATTGACTCTTCTACAACCATCTTCATCATGATCACGTGGCTAGCCCCTTTTCCATGAGTAATTGCATTGACATGGCATCCTCTTGAATTATGGTGGACAAAATAGGTAGGTCAATTTCTGAGTGACATAACTTTTGCATACAGACTCTGATTGAGGCAATTCTTACGCCGTTGGAAATATCTCTATGTGTAGAATATAGAAATAAGTTGCGGTGCAAAAGAGAAAAAATTTACCCCCAAAAACTGTCATTTGATGCCCCAAAATGCAACTTGAAGGCTTGATACCCCAATTTGCCAAATTGGGTATCGCCGGTAAAATGGTCCTGTGAGTTGATTCCTCCATTTTTTTCACTCTAAATGCATCGATATGGATGACAAACAATATACTAATCCAATTTCGATCACATATTCCCATTTTGGGAGGCTTTTGGCTCCCAAAAGGTTCTAGTGAATAAGGTCAAGAAATGTTTTCTCCACCTTCTCTCATGTGTACCATTTAGCTTTGCTTGGAAGTTGTCCTTTCAACCCAATCTGCCAAAGGTCATGCTACCCCTCTCTTGTAGTTCTAAACCTCTTTTGCAAAATAGTATCTTCTGTGAACTCTCCTTGAGCATTTGGTGCCAAATCCTCTACAAAAGGCAGGATCTATTGCTCTCACTGATCTAGCATGGAAGGCTCATACAGTTTCAGATTCTCTACATTCACAACTGAGTAAATACACACATATGGGGTTAGACTAAGTTTATAAGCATTATCTCTCACCTCTCCCACTATCTCAAAGCGACCATACCAACGATCCTTGACTTTCTTACCAAAATCCTATAGTCTCTCCTTGTTCAACTATAACCATACTTTATCTCCCACCTTGAACGACTTCTCTATTTTGTGTTGATCATGTCTATTCTTATATTTTTCCCGTGACTTCTAGAGTGTCCCTTGTACTTGAATATGGATCCGCCCGATCTTCTCATTCTTCCCTTAAGGAATTCCCTGAAGATCCTCCCTCACTCCTTGTTGCCCATATGCAATATCCAAAGGTGAAGGTAACAAATATCCAAAAGAAATTTCAAATGGAGACTTACCAGTAGAAGTGTGGATTGCTTTGTTGTAAGAGTGTTGTATATATACTAGATTTTCATCCGAGGTGTTTAGATGATTCTAATTACAACCTCTCAAAAGTTGCAACAAAGTATTATTGACTACTTATGTCTGCCCATCTATCTGTGAAAGGAATGTTGTAGACCTCTTCAACTTCATGACCTTCTTTTCCCACAATGTATTTCAAAATGCACTGAGAAATGTTGTGTCCATGTTTGAAATGATGCTCCTCAGTATCCCAAACTACACCCAGACCTGTCCAAAGAACAAGTTCGCTGCTTCTTGCCCATTGATGGTCTTTTTACAAGGCATCAAAATACATATATTGCTGAAATTATCAACTACCACGAATAGGTAGTCATGTATCTTTCTGGTTGTTTGTAAACCTCCCACAAATTCCATGGAAATGCTTTACTAAGGATGATTGGGTATAGGTAAGGGATCATATAGACCCTGTGTCTTTTTACTAGGCTTGCAGGTACAATAAAGCATGCATCCTCTTATGAACCTAGCTACTTGTTCTTTGCATTTTGGGCCAATACACATACCTCTACAACTTGGCCACTATCGTATACATAACTTTGGCTTTGAAACTGTTGAAACACCTCCTTAAAGTCCTCATCCTTTGAATATGCCTCTATGTATGCATCATGGGTGAATGTCTCCATGCGCACCAAAGTTCCCAAAGTTTGTGATCTTTGATGTTAGTAGCCTTGAAATCATTTTCGACCAAATTTTTTGTGCCAGTGTTACAGGGGAGCGCCCCCCATGCTCCTATTGATCTAAAGATGATTTGAGGTTGTCATTGATGTCAACCCAAGCAACACCAAGGATGACCCTGAACTTCCATGGCACATTGGGCATCATCATTCATGGTGGAGATTGTTGATCTAAAGATGATCTGAGGTTGTCATTGATGTCAACCCAAGCAGCACCAAGGATGACCCTGAACTTCCATGGCACATTGGGCATCATCATTCATGGTTTCTCGTCTCATAACCATTATAGGAATACTCTACTCAAAAATATCTTTCTATCGATATATAACTCTCCTCGTAATTCCTCACAGTTTGTAAGTTATTCAAGATTGAAGTTAGTAACCCCAATTAGTTGGCTAAAACCCCATGGGGTTGTGGCATGGCATTTATCATTGATTTTGGTCATTGAATAGTCAATAATTAATAATTTTTTAAGCTCCTAAAATCCGTCCAACATTCTCTGTAGAAGCCCCTCTCAACTCTATAAAAAGAAATCTCATATATCCTCTGAAAGTAGCGATTGTGGAATTTTAGCTATAACTTTATTTCTGTGAAGTCTTAGATGCTAAAATTAAAACCCATTTGAGCCAAAATCCTGATGAACGTTGTGACCGAATTTCAAATCTTGGTTCGCTATATTTTCGGAGATATGGTCTAGGAAGTTAGGGTTTTTGCAAGCTCCCGAATTTCATCTCAAAGAGGTGACCTTGGGAAAATCGTCATAACTCTCTCTCTGAGAAGCGGATTGGAATTCTATAAAAAGTGGCGGATAGTGCATGGATTGTAGTTTTATGTTTATCAATTTCAGAGCCGAAGGAGGAAACAATGACACGTGGCACCGTACAATTTCGCTCTACTAAACTAGTCCATAATTAGGTCATTGTGAGAGATTGGGCATAACTTTGCCTTGAAGAATCCAAATCAGGTCAGACCTATGGCATTGGAAAAAAGACTCAGAGGGCTACTACAGGACCAAAGATCACATATTGGGGATCTGAAATCACATAGATATATCAGATTCAATATCATGCTCCTAGAAGGCAAGAAAAAAGAACTAGATCAAGTGTTGTCAAGGGGCACAAAGGACCAGACTTTCTAAGGCAGCAAAGAGCAAAGTGCAGCAAAATGATGCAGTAGAGGTAAGCTCCAGGGAAGTATCTTCTGTATATGCATGTTCATCTCTTAATTGCATTAGGTTATTTATATTCTAATTTGTTGTTTTTGTTTAGCACTGGCATATGCTCTGCAGGATGAGGTAAGTTTTGCTATTATCATGTCATGGGTATTTCCTTGAAGACTTTTTGTAGGTATTATATATTCATCAAGAGAAGACTCAATGCATAATCTAATGTTCTGAAGAGTGAGAAAGGGTAGCATGACAAGAGCAGCAATCAAGGTGCAAAACAATAGCAAGAAGTTCACCACATGAAGTCTTCAAGTGGGCAGTACTACATACAGTCATTGTAAAAGTATCGTTGTACAGAGTCATTGTAAAAGCATCATTGTAAAAGTTGTACAAGTGTCTATCTACCAAAAGTTGAAGAGGCAGTGCCGGGAGGTCTAGGATCATCATTATGTGGTTGTGTCATAGTTGGTGTTATGGTTTAGTGTGCCTTCTTTTCTACATCATTCTATAGTACAGGAGTCCATTCTACTTTTATTCTTCTATAGGGTGGTAGGGTGGTGTTAGGCAGGTGCATGAAGTCACCAACAGGTTCAAGGCTGTGAAAACTTCAGGGTGGTAGGGTGGTGCTAGGGTGAATTGCAGCTCATTGGGTGTTGGGGCATCCATTCAGTTGACCACTAAAGAATCTCAGGTGTTGGAGCGTCCATCCAGTGGGAGCTGGAGAAGAATGCTTTTCTAGATTCTAGGAAGTTGGAGCTTTCCTTTCAATTGGAGTTGAAGATTAAAGAATTATTAGAAAAGCATTTAGGTGGTTTTTGTCGCGGAGGGGGTTTCCACCTTAAAAACTGTGTGCATTTGTGTTCCTTTTATTTACTGCTATCATTGTACAAAGACTGATAATAATTGAAGATTAACTAATGCTCTGAAAGATTAATAATAATGCTAATTGAAAGGAATACTGATTCACCCCCCCCCCCCCCCCCCCCCCCCCCCCCCAATATTTCCAACAGCTCCTGCTCCTGAAGCGCGCTCAGGGAGCGACCCTAGGAGTGCGCTCCTGAATTGATCCAGTTTCAGAGTGATTTTCGGGAGTGTGCTCACACAATTTTTTTTTCTCCCTAGCTTTTCTTCGCAAAAAAAAAAAAAATGTTCTACTGTTCAACACCCTTGTAAAAGTATGCAACAAAATTAGCGAGAAGGAAAAGGGTTGGAACAACAAGTTTTACATGCTCCCATTGTAAAACAACATACACTAATTCACATACTTATGTAAGAAAGCAACTCTACAAGATTATGCCATGTGATGAAAACAAGATTGTATGAGTCAAAACTTGTGATCAAGTGCTAGCAAAAGACAGGAATAGTTACATAATAATACCCAATTACCATATAATTCCCTCATACAAACAAAGGGTTGCCTTCTAGGGAACGAAAACCTAAATTAACATCTACCCTGATATCTTCTGCCTAAAGAACAATCCAGATTGACACAAAATTACTATATTTTTTAAGGTAATTTTCTCAAAAAAAATTCTTTCGTAGGTATTGCCCCCGAACCCCCACTAGGGGGGCTTAGACCCCCCTGCAACACTAGTGGGGAGGCAAGACCCCCCACACCCCCTGTTAGGGACTGAGATCCAAATGTGTCCAAAACAAGACCTTTTGAATCAAGAAGATAATTAGGCTATACACTCAACACGATGAGAATCGAGATGTTGTAACTTGTGGACCTGTGATTGAATATTATAACTACTAGATGATTGATGTTATATTGTTTAATCCATGTTTTTATGCTTTTTATAACTAATTCATCATTCTACATGCTTTTGTTGACATATATGCATCAAAATATATATAAATATATATTATATAAAAAATGCTCCGAAAATTAGTCTCGACATGGAAGCTTCTGAAAATTGTTGCTCCTTGCTCTCGCTTCTGCGCCCACTTCCGCTCCAACTTCCAAGCAACCTTGGTTTATGCTTCCTTCTTATACTTGATCACTAAATGAAACTGTTGAGAAAACCCATCCACTTGTAATGCTTGGTTTGCTATAACT
Organism: Pinus taeda; assembly: GCA_000404065.3. NCBI lineage: Eukaryota > Viridiplantae > Streptophyta > Pinopsida > Pinales > Pinaceae > Pinus > Pinus taeda. Next base: position 567,360 of record APFE031562336.1, on the reverse strand, counting down.
TATTTTGGGTCTGCAAGTATTGTAGTGCCTGGTGATCTGTGTGGATTACTATCTCCTTTCCCATCATATAGTGCTTCCACTTCTTCACAGCTTGCACCAAGGCATAGAGTTCCTTGTTGTAGGTAAGGTAGTTAAGAACTGCCCCATGAAATACTTTAAAATGTTAACATACTATTGAATTTTCTAAGTTTACTTAATTTAGAAACCCTTCATGCACTTTTCTGATTTATTCCTACCTACTTGTTAATTTTCCTTTAACAAGTTATTTATAAAGTAAATACTGAAATTAAACACCAACGCATGCTCAACATATTAGAGATCAACAACTAAAAGAAACAAGAACAAACACACCACATGACACCATTATTTTTGGACCAATGTCCCCGAAAAAACCCAATGCGGGAAAACCGATGCAGCTATTTGAGGGTTTTCTTATTAAGAAATATCAAAGGACAAATTGGGTGCCGAAACTGGCCTACCCAACAAAGAATTTCCTTAGCAGTTATACCTCACAATTTGAAAGAAATCTCTTGGCTGAAACCCCGGAAAATCCTTCTGGCAGCTTCTCAGCACAAAACTGCTCCTGCAACCCCAGCGTCTGCCCAATCTAGACTGCGTCAGCCCCTTTTTGTCTCACGCTGGCCCTGCGTCAGCCTTTCTAGGCCTGCATCAGCCCCAGGAGGCCCTACGTCAGTTGAGCTGGCCCCTCTTGTGCTCTGCGCAGCACTTGGCTGCCTCTGTGCGACCCTGCGTGAGCCCTTGCTGGCTCTACATCACTCTCCTTGGTTGTTGTGCTACTCTCCCAGCACACTCTTTGCCTTCTCTGTTTTTCGGTACTCAACGCCCCTCAGCTGCTCTCTCGATCACTGATTCTATCTCCCTTAGCAAACCCCGCTCTAGAGAATAGAATGACTAATCATCTGGTGTGATCTCCAAGTGACCCTCAAGCCTCCTCTTATACTTTTCCTGTTGACATATCAACGGCTGAGATTAACTCCCTAATCAATGGCTAAGATTAGATTTGGCTTGATCCATGTTTTTTGGACCACTCTAACACAGGTTCATATTAATACTCATTAATTATTTTATTTTCCCTAAGTTTAAACTTAGGGACTCCATTAAAAATATTAATTATTTTAATATCTCCTGATCTGTTTAGAATCTGCCCA